>QLOD02139907.1:0-18755 GCA_003260245.2 Sideroxylon spinosum | reverse complement strand
CGGTAGTTCGCACAGTTCTGAATATCTCCCTTGTTCTTGTATATGGGTATAAGGATACTTTTCCTCCATGCATCAGGAAAAAATTATTTAAATATTTTATAATATATTTAAATTATATTGTATCTAAAAAAATTATGTACTTCTGTGTATCACGAGGGTCAACACTAGTAACATAGATATACAAGTGACATTGTATTGAATCACTAACCAATTACAAATAACGATTCAAAAGCTAATATGTTACTATCATGGTTAATAAGCGCCAACTACTAGGGGCGCGCACTCCAAGTGGTTGGTGCTCCCTAGCATAGTTACAAGATGTTGGTATTATTTTCTTTTAATTTTATAATAATTTATTTAAATTTTGTTTGAAATTTCATTTCAAATTCTGAATTATTTTTTTATTAATAATTTAGGATCTAAAATTGTCATTAATTGCAATATCGTTGTTAACAATTTTTTACTTCCACTAGTAGATGAATGACTAGGTAGAAGCAGAACTCAGGCAACTGCTTTTTGCAGTCGCAAATAATAATATTAACAGCCACCAAAAGCCTCATTTTCCCTTAATTTCATCGGTCCCTTTCTCTCTTAGTTTTCGTCTCTTGTGCGCTAAGGTTTTTCCTTCACACTGCTACCTTCTGTTGGAGCCCACCACCAATGCTCACGTCGCCACCAAAGCCACTTCGCCTGTTGTGAGCTCTTTCTCTTTCTCTCTCTGGATTTTTTTTTTTCCTAATTGACTTTCATTCTTCTTCTCCCAATTGAGGTCCTCAACTAGAGAATTTCTCCTAGGCCTTCTCACACAACACCGAGTTCGACAACAATCTCTTTGTGGAAGTAGGTACGAAGGGTTTTTTTTCTGATTTATTTTCTACCATGGTGGATTTTTTTTTCTTATTCATTTTCTGTCATATGACAGCTTGATTTTTTGAAATTGTGAGATTTATAATTGTGAGATGTTGCCTCGTAAAGGATTGATATGATTGAATTTGCCATCTTTGATTGTTTTTCCATTATTCATATAAAAACTATTTTCAAACATGAAACTTTTTTCCATTACACATATATTATATACTACACTATATTATATATACCTACCTTCCCTTAATATTTAGATAATTACACTAACCAACTACAACGCTTAAAATTTACATTTGCCTCTTTTATTTTAAAATGTTGTTAATATAGAACCCCTTTCTAATAAAATCAACTATTAAAACTTAATAGAAAATGTTGAAATAACTAGAATCTAAGGTGTTTGTCCTATTTTATTCCCCATTCTCTCACATTGTTTTTAGTTTACTTTACAGAAATTCCAAAAATAAGCAAAAAGTAAGTAAAAACAAACACTTTTTGAGAATTTTGGTAAAGAAAACTAACACAATGTGAAAGGGGGAGGGATAAAATAAGCAAAATACGTAAAATTTTGATTAATTCAACATTTTATATTAAGTTTTAATAGCTGATTTTATCGAAAGGGGGTCAATGTTCAACATTTCAAAAGAAGGAATACAAGTGTAACTTTTAAATGTTGTAGTGATAAGTGTAATTATCCAAATATTAAGGAGAGGTAAATCTAATTTTCCCTTTATCTTAATCAACTTCATCTGTTAGGTTATGTTGTTAGCCAAACAAAAAAGCTCTTCCCACCTACAAGTTTGTTTTTAAGTTATAGACAAATTCTGTCAAATATTAGGTGATATATATTTCGTCATTTTAAAAAAAAAGCCCTTCAAAGTTTGAAAAACGTTTAAAATGTAAGATAATACTGGTTCTTGTTGTTATATTTAGATTTTTTTTCCATTTGATAAATATAGATTCATTTTCTTATTATTTTTTCAACTCAATCAAAAAGATGACTAAACATTACTTTTTCATTTCATTTTGCTTTTTTTTTTTTTTCTTTCGCCTTTTTTTCTTTTCACAAATTCATGTGACAAACACAAAATAAGAGAACATTTTCATCATTTCCTCTAACTTCTTAGCAATCAAACAGATGAACAATATAACTTAAATGTGTTAAGATTGGCTTAAAACTTTTCAAGAAATGTAGTCATTCTTTTTTTTTTTTTTTTGGGGGTAAATAATAATTTGGATTAATAGGAGAATAAATTACATGATCTAAGAGTATACCCCTGATATACAAAAGAATTAAAGTCTATATCCATTAGCTATACAAAAGAGAGAGATCCCTCAGTTGTTACAAGTGTCTATAGTAGTTACTGTCAATTGTTCATCAGTGCATTAGGTAGCCATTGATCTAACTTCATACCTAATCTTCTGAGCTACTCCATCTATCAAAGTTGAAATTCCTTTAAATGCTTTGGCATTTCGTTTGAACCATAGGTTATACACCGTAGCAAACCATGCTAGCTTGTTTATGGTATTAGTGAATGACTCTTTACTAAACTTCCCAGTTGCCCAAGAGATTTCTTCAACCCATCTTTGATTAGGTTTTACGATGTTACAAAGCGTTAGAGGATAGAATTCCTTGCTTGCTGAAAGAAGGAGCATGCAAAGAAGAGGTAGGCATGGGTCTCATCTTCTTGCCTGCACAAGTCACAAGTAGCGTTTGTTGTGATTCCCCATTTGCAAAGCTTATGCTTAGTGCTGAGCCTTTGTTTGATATCCATCGATAGTATGAAGCTATGCCTCGGTATATTCTTAGGGAACCAAACCAGTTTGTAACAGGTGACTAGATTATGATGTTGTCTTATGACATTCCATGTGGATGAGGAGGTATATCATGAGATTTAGAAGGCAACCATATGAACCTATCAAACCTGGAGCAATTCAAGGGAGATTTGAACATGGCATCACTTGTGATTACCCGAAGCTCCCATGTAATTGGTAAGGGCCATGACCATCTTCCACTGGTGATTATAGAGGAGACCTTAGAGTCAAGAAGGATTTCTGCATCATAAGCCAACCATAGCCCGTATTTAGGAACAAGTGGGCCTTCTAGATGCCAATTGCCAAACTAAAGAGAGGTTGTTTCACCATTACCAATGTTGTATCTGGAGATTCTTAAAGCAATAGGTCTCAAACTCAATAGATTGTGCCAGGTCCAAGAGCAATCAACAGGTGTTTTAATTTGCCAAAAATCCTCGCTCCTTAGCAGAAATTTCTTACACCGAGCTGCCCAAAGAGACTTTCTATTAGAGCATAGTGTCCACACATGCCTAACCATGGTGGCTTTATTCCAATCTAAAAGCTTCCTCAATCCTAGTCCTCCTCTTGATGGGCAACAAATGTCATCCTAAGCCACCTTACATCCATGTTTCTTCAAATCAGTACCCGTCCAGAGGAATCTCCTTAAAATCTGCTTTATTTTGGTGCAAACTCTTTTAGGAAATATAAAATGAGGGCTCCAATATACTTGGGTACTAAATAGCACTGATTTGATGATAATCAATCTTCCAGCATAAGATAGGAAATGATTGGCCCAGCTTTTAACACTTCTTATCATTTTATCAATGAGGGAAGAGCAATCTCTGAATTTGAGCTTTGTTGAAATCAATGGCACTCCAAGGTACTTAACAGGCAGTGTTCCTAGCAGAAACCTAAATATGGAACATAGTTACTACTCAAGTGTTTTAAATACTCCTGTAATATAAAATTTACTCTTAGAGTTATTTGGAGAGAGGCCTAAGTACTTGTGAAACTCGATTAAAGTGTGCCTGATGGATGAGAAGGAATAGGCATTTGGCTTACATAGTATGAATAAGTCATCTACAAAGCATGGGTGGCTGATTAGGAGTTCTTTACATTTGGGATGAAAAGAGAACTTACCTTTTTCAATCTGCTTCTCTAGGAGTTTGGAGAAAAATTCCATAACCATAATGAATTGGTAGTGTGAGATGGGATCACCTTGCTTAAGGCCTTTGGCTCCTAGAAAGTATCCCATAAGAGAACCATTTAAAGAGATTGAGAATCGGGGAGTGGTTATACATGCTCTCACCCACTTTTGAAAGTGCAGTGGAAACTTCAAAGCTTCTAAACAAGATCATAAGAAATTGAATCAAAAGCTTTCCTTAGGTCGATCTTTAAAGCACATCTGGGAGTGTTATTGTTGCGATAGTAGTTTTTAACTAATTTTTGCATAAGAAAATTTTGATTTGATAGCAATCGGCTTTCCATGAAAGCCATTTGAGTTGGCCCAATGATGTAGTGCAGAATTCTTTTCAATCTGTTGACTATAATCTTGGATATGCATTTGTAGATAGTTGTATAGTCTGATAATAGGCCTATAATCTGACATAGATGAGGGGTTTGGAACCTTGGGAATGAGTACAATGGCCATGGCTTTAACTTCTTTGAGCATGCAGGATGATTGGAAAAAATCTTAAATTACATTAGTGAAGTCTTCCCCAACAATATACCAAGCTTTCTTGAAGAAATAGGCAGTGTATCCATCGAGTCCTGGTGCTTTATGATCTGGGAGAGGGAATAGGGTAGCTTTGATCTCCTCAGCCGTGACTTGCTCACCCAACATGTTGAGTTCCTCATGAGGTACAGATGGCTGCATGATCTTCATAATTGGTCCCAAGTCAACATACTCAACTAAAGTTCCAAGGAAAGTTCTATAATGTTTGATAACTATGTTTGATAACTATGTTCTTGACTTCCTCATAATTCTCAACCCTTGTACCATTTCGATCTTGGATGGAAATGATCTTGTTTTTCGAGTAGCGGGCTTTGACCTTTTTATGGAAATAAGATGTGTTTTGGTCCCCCAATTTAATAATGTTATCTCTTGCCTTTTTCTTGAAAAAAGCTTCTTTAGCCAATGCAAGATTAGTATACGTATATAAGGCTTCCTTTTCCTCCTCCAGTAATGTAACATCAGTGGGCTGGTTGTGTAGTCTAGTTTGGATGGATTCCAAATGAGCTATGGCATCATAGACCCTTTTGGTAATGTCCCCGTATATCTCTTTGTTAAAGGCCTTTAAATCACTCTTTAGAGCCTTGGGCTTGGTACATAGCTTGTACATTAGATACCCTTCAACATGCCTTTGCCATGCTTTAGCAACAACGCCTTTAAACTCTTTATGATTGACCCAAAAATTAAAGAATTTAAAAGGCTTCCTGCCTCTGATTTCGTGATCTAAAATACGTGCAAGGGTTGGACAGTGATCAGAAATACCTTGAGGAAGAAAGATTGCTTCAGAGGTGGGATATTGCTCGAGCCATGCGTCATTGACAAGGGCTCTATCCAATTTATAGAGGATGGCTTGACTGGAGGACTGTTTATTTGTCCATGTAAAGAAACATCAGAGAATCTTAGTTCAAAGGCTGCAGTATCTTTAATATAGTCTTTAAACTCTTGAGATGCTTGATCATCAATAGGAGCTCCTCCCTTTTTTTCACTCTCCTCTTTCACCACTTTGAAGTCACCAATCATGATCCAAGGGGCTGCATCATTCAACATTTTAGTTTGATCAATTAAGGCCTTCCATAGATCTCTTCTACTGGCACTAGAATTATCTAAATAGACAAAAAAAAGGCATAAAAATTGATAGAGCAAGCTTTATCAGACACTTTAGCTAGAATAAGCTGGTGAGTGCAATGCATGACTTTAACTTCTAGAATTGAGGGGTCCCATAAAAGAATAATTCTAGTAGTCAAGGAGGAGTTGCAGTTGCCAAAAAAATCAAGACTGGTTTCTAGAGCTACACACATTTTGTAAGTTAAAGTGCCTAACTTTAGCCTCAATTATGCAAAAAAGGCTAAGCTTGTTATTCCTAATAAATTTCTTAGCTTCTATTTGTTTTAGAGTGCTTTAGCACCTCTAATGTTCCAAGCTACTATATTCATTTCAAGAGGGAGGAGTTAGGAGCCTTAGCTTGAATTTTTTGTGGAGAAGTGGAAGAAGGCTTAGTCTTGGATTTCTTCTTCTTTCCTAACTAGGAATTTGATGAGAGCAAGTTGCTTTTAATTGTTGGTTTTGCATTTCAACTTTGTCCTCCAATGGTACATCAGCTGTTTCAACCAGATCGTCATTTAATCCAGTTTCATGAGTTGCTGCATGAGCATGGAGAGCTAGTGCAACGTAGCCTGGCATGTTTTGTATCTCTTGTGACTCGGCTTTATCTTTCAGCAGATATTGGGAATCAACAAATTCACTCAACTGCATTTCAGTTTGTTCCATGTGACCTGTGCTGCTTTGTGATTGCTTAAGAGTACCATCAACAGCCAATGGCATTAACTCAAGTTGCTGCTCAACAGGTTCTTGACTGAGCACAATAAACTTGTTATTAGTGGTCTGAGTTTTTGGTTTGGAGTTATCGCTCAAATCTAGCTTGGTGTCCATCTCATTTTCAAAGTCCACTGAGCTGCTTTCAGCTTTTTTTGCCTTTGGTCTCCACTCTTTTTTTAACATTCTTAATGCAAGAGGTTGTTCTATGTCCAAATGCTTTGCAGTGTTCACATATAGTAGGCATCCATCCGTAATCAATGGGCTGTTCATACACACCATATTCATAATTAATTGTTATCGTTTGGGGCAATTGAGCATCAGTAGAGACTTTTACACAGATCCTAGCAAAGGCCAGCTGCTGCTTGGTTGCAGTCATTTTATCAGTGAATAGAAGGGAGCCCACGGCACTAGCTACCTTGCTAAGAGATTTGGCAGACCATAAGTGTAGCTTTAGGTGTGGGAGGCGGATCCATATGGGTACTGAAGTGACGGTGTCCCTTTCATAAGAACAGTTTGGTGACCATGGTTTCATGAGCAAAGGCTTGTCAAAGAATGACTGGACCAATAACGAGAACCATTTGCTTCGACCCATCATTTGAAATTTGAATACAAAGACACCTGCTTTATGAACAAACAATTCAATACTCCCAAAATTCTTCCAGCGCCTCTCAATAACGAGTTTCATTTATTTGAAGGTAGGTTTATATCCAAGAACATAACCTACCAAAGCAGTGTCCTAATGGCTATTTCTTCAAGTTCTTCTTTGGTGAAATTGATTATTGGGCTCTCTCCTTCTGATATAGGCTCCACATATTCCAGATTGAGTCCATTTTCCTTGAGTCTATTAGCCATAAACAAGCTGGCCTAGTTTTTACCAGTTTGGGCTTCTCCAGTTAGTGTGTTTGATGGGCCTTGGTTAAGGTTAGAGGGAGATTGAAAATTTGAATCATTTCCCAATTGTCTAGAGGATAAAACTGGCGCCCAGCTCTTGGTCCCTATTAGTACCCAAAGGTAAAAGAAGTGAGTTACCTGGAAAAGCTAATTTGCTATCATGTGTCGCTTATTTAGTAGTGTTTGGTGTAATATAAAATAACATAAAATGAGTTAATTTATGAATTCATAATTCGTACAGTAAAATAAAAAATAAATTATTCTTAGAGATTTTTAAAATATTTTGATCTTTTTTTTGCGCCAAACTGGCCTTTAGGAGACTGGTCAAGGTGTAATCACCTACTACAAGCATAGCATAGTTCCCATGGTCATCTATGGCTGAGCGATAGTTTAGATCTTTTTGGACTTCCTTGCTGGACATATAGCCTTTTCCGCATACTTCTTCTGCTACTGTGACTTGCTTCTGTTTTGGGAACTTGGAGCTGGTTTTTGCACGTGCCATTGAAAGGCTTGGGAACTCAGTAGCAGGACTGCCCCTTGCACTAGGAGCCGGGAGCTGCATGTCTTGTGGACTGGTAGAGAATTGGTTCCAGCTTTAAGTAGCTGGATTTCAACTCTTAGATCATCCAGGTTCCTCCTAGCATGTGCTTGCAGCTTAGAAGTAGAAGTGGACATGATTTTGATGATGAATAGTTGCTCCCCAGTGATAGCTTCTGATTTTCGTTTCTTCTTAGTGTGGAATTAGAACGAAGCTTAGGTGAGAGAGGTATATCCTTGGATGAATCACCATGGGAAAACTCCTCCAAGCATATGCCTTCTGTTGTGGATGGTTGAAACGAACTTCCTTCTTTGGTATTCCAGGAGGTTTTTCCTTGAGAATCTTTGTAAGGTTTTAATGTGCCAAATCCATACAAAATCTCAAATTAAATATGCTAGATTTGAATGTTTCCTAAATTGAAGAGAATAGAAGATTTGCATGTTTCCTAAATTGGAGATTTTTCAAGTTGGCAAGTTTCCAAAAGATCACAATATTTTAATACAAGTCAATAACTGGGCAAGACAGAATTCTACATGGATTAAGATTCAGTCGAGCAGAAATTCTAGTACGCATCGCAGGCAGGGCGTGGGAAGCACGCGACTGCGCCACATGGACAGTGGGAACTCGTAGGATGCACGAAGGTTCAAGTTATAAAGATTATGAAAGATTCTATTTCTATTTAGGAAATCTAATTTTAGGAAATCTGTTTATATATTTGAGTTCTAATTGGAATAGGACTTTGTAAATCTATATATATGCACCCAAGTTTAATGTATTAGATAGAATCGAAGGAGCATATTATAGAATCTTGAGAGAGAGAGAATTCTTCCTTTATGAGCTTATAGGTCTTTCTCTTATTTTTCTTTGTATTCTTTATGTACTCTCTGTGTGAAGCAGAAAGTCTACTTGTAGGGTTAGTCGAGTGATTCAAGCAAGATCGTGAAAGGATTCATCCGAGTGATTAGTAGAGAATTCAAGTAGATTCTTGTAACCCGTTGATAGTGGGAATTGTTAATAAGAGATTTTTCTCCCTGAGAAAGGGTTTCTTCGTTATTCTCTAGAGTTGAGTTAATAATTTTGTGGGTGTTTGTTTGGTTTGGTATTTTCAATCTTGTATAAACAAACATAAATTACTTGATTGAGCTTGCTTCGATGGGTAACTAGTTGCCCTGACAGTTTAGAGATTTAAAGGGAGAAGTTAGAGTGAGAAGCTCTTGTCATCTCCATTCCTACAGAAAGTTGATCTATGACAGCCACCACAATTTGAACTGGGAAACTTCTTTTTGTGCACCATCACACAAAACTTCCATCCTTAGTGTAGTCATTCTTGATTGAAAATTTTAGTAAATACAAGTGCAAAGAATTACTAAATGTCAAATCACAAAAGAGAATCAAAATATTTCTAATTTTTTTCCCCTTTTACATTTCTCTTCCTTCTGGGAAAAAACTCAAAAACATATTTCTTCTAAACTTATATGTCTTTTTAGCTGTTAGAAACTACTTCGAGACATAGAACTAAAGTCCTAGTTCATATTCTCTTAATGTCCAAAACATCACTTTGTAAACCTAAGAACATCAATGACTAGCCTCCAACTATCCAAACAGAGTAAACGCCCCAGTGCTTGTAAAATTCAAGGGGCATGATCTATTGGGCATTAGTAACCTACTAGAACAAATGGTAAAAGAATCCAAAACCCAAGGTTCTTGTAATCTGAAAAAGTAGGTTTAAGTTGAAACATTGAACTTAGAACTTGAAAAATAGCCTCCAATTGCTCAAACCATGCTAACAGGCTCCAGTGCCATGAAACTCGAGTGACACAATCACGTGGACATTAGTAACCTATTAGAACAAACAACACAAGAATCCAAGACCTAGGGTGCTCTAATCTTGGAAAGTAGGTTTTAAGTTGAAACTCTGAACTTAAAACTTGGAAAAAGCCTCCAACCACCTAAACCAAGCAAATGGGCTATGGTGCCCATGAAACTCAAGGGGCACAATCTCTTGAGCATTAGTAACTTATTGGAATAAACAGCATGGGAATCCAAGAACCAAGGTGTTCGTAATCTTAGAAAGTAGGTTTACATTGAAACTTTGAACTTGAAACTTGAAAAATAGCCTTCAACTACCTAAACAGAGCAAACAGGATTCAATGCCCATAGACTCGAGAGGCACGATCTCTTGAAACTTGTTGGAACAAATTCCATGAGAATTCGAGACCTGAAGTTCTTGTAATCTTAGAAAGTAGGTTTAAGCTGAAACTTTGAACTCAGTACTTGAAAAATAGCCTTCAATCACCCAAACCAAGCAAACGAGTTCCAGTGCCTGTGAAACTTCAGGGGCACAATCTCGTGGGTGTTAGTGATTTGCTATAATAAACAGCACAAGAATTTAAGACCTAGTGTGCTCGTAATCTTAAAAAGTAGGTCTAAGTTGAAACCTTGAACTTAGAACTTGAAAAAATAGCCTTCAATCACCCAAGCAGAGCAAACAAGCTCCAATATCCCTGAAGCTCGAGAGACACGATCTTTTGTGCATTAGAGACCTATTAAAACAAGTGGCATGAGAATTTGAGACTCAGGGTGCTCATATTCTTAGAAAGTACATTTAAATTTAAACTTTAAACTTGCATAGTTTAAAATTTCTTACCTAATTTTATTTATTTTTACTGATATTTTTATTAACTAATAATATTTATTTTTTTCAAATTTGATTGAGCGGTGGAGTAGACCATCATGTTTTTGTTTTGTTTTTTGTTCCTAGAATTTTATCGAACTCATAATTAATACTATGTAATTTTATTAATATAAATCAAAATTTTGTTGTTAGTTTGTTACTATGGTATGTATGATTTTAATTTAGCATTAAACTTTATAAAATTTACAATACATGTATTACATGCACATAATAGGAAAGATAACAAAAAAAAATTGGTAATTAAAATAAAAGAGTATTAGCAACCGTCGTGCGAGGTTTAGCGATCGCCAAAAGTAGTGGCTTAAAATAAAAGAGAAATACTTTTAAAGATTGCTTTCTTGCAGTCACTAAAGCTCTCAAGGCGGTCACTAATACTTAAAAATATTTTCATGTTTCCAATAACTAGCGGTTGCTAAAGGGTCACAATTGTCTTGTTACGATCCCTAATAGTCATTAGTGATAACTTTTAGGTGACCAACCATTGTCGATCATAATATGGTTGCAAAAAGGTGTCAATATCCACTTTAAGGTATGAGACATTTACTTATACCAAAACTCTACCAAATTGAATTCTTGATTTAGCGACTAATTTAGGCATTGGAGGTTCTTTGACAGGCACTATACCGGTGTATTAAAGCAAAGATTGTTCTTCGTGACTTGGAGAAAAATCACCCAATTGACTGATTCATTAGTTGGTGCCGTCTGTGGGAACCGACATTTCTATCATTTTTCATGGTCTAAACTAGGTCTGGAGTAACAACTCAACAGCATGGTCCATGTTGAAGATAGAGCGAATAGCCATGCTACTCACCCGTGTAACGAGGTAATCAGAAAATGATCAAAGAATATCCCAGGAAGGGATGAGCAGATTTGGGCATTACAAGCCTAGATGGTGAAGATTCTTGTTACAGTAAGAACTCCTAATACAGTGAAAGATCTGGATAACAAAATGACTTCACTGTTTACATAGGAAATTATGGATTGTCTGCTTCCATTAAAGTTCAAGATGCCTATGGTGGACACTTTTGACGACTCCAAGGACCCGTTCAATCACTTAGAAATATACAAGGCATTGGTGCATTTGCAAGAAGTCTCGGATGAGATCATGTGTAGGGCCTTTCCATGCACACTCAAGGGCTTTGCTAGAGTGTGGTTCAACAAAATGAAGCCTGATACAATTAGCAATTTCATCCAGCTGAGCAAGCTCTTCATAGGGCACTTCATCAGTGGTTAGAGGCAGATAGGACCTACCATTCATCTCTTGACTATCAGGCAGGAGAAAGATGAGTCCCTTAGGGATTATTTGAGCAAATATAATAAGGAGCTACTCAAAGTAGACGAGATAAACTATGAGGAGGTAGTCATAACTTTTATAAGCAGCCTTAGGTCATCTAAACTTATGGCCTCATTGGTGAAAAAGCCACCTACTGATTGATAGAGATATAGACTAAAAGACATGCTTTATGTTATATTTTTATATTTTAATGAGAATTTTTTTTGAGCAATGAATGCCATTTACTATATTTGTGCGTATGCCTAGTATTCACGAAGAGTATTTGATCTAGTGTGTAGAGTACGGCTTACACACAGAAGACTAGATCATTGGTTCTTTTGGAATACAAGTTTATCCTTCACAGTTTTAGATGAAATTGGACACACCATTAGTAGAACCGTAACACAGAATTTTAGTAGGTCTGTCTTAACCATGGGGAATGATTTAATTCTAACTTTTTGTGCTAGTATACTTTATGTGTATTGAACTACACCCACTTGATTTAATTATTTTATACTAACTTTACAAAATAATTTAAACCTCATGATTATTATGATTACTTATGCTCTTAATCCGAATTCTATTCTTAGACACATATATGTGGTGATTGTTGCCTTGATTACACAAAGAGTGAAATTCTATATATGGTGAATATTAATAGTTGAAGGAATTCATGTCTTGATAATTTGGATTGATGATATCCCCTTGAGGAAGCTTATAAGTTTTGAATGTATCAAATCTTGCAAGTAGATTTTGAATCCGATACATCAAATAAGTTAAGTGGAAAGGTGCTAAGGATAATAAAAATCCAATTAAATTAGAATGTCAGTAATTAAATTTAATTGGTGAATATCTCTAATCTTAATGTGGGGAGATAATAAGTATTTAATATTAAAGGTGCGAAAATATAATTTTGAATATGATTAGGAGTACAATTATGATTCTTTAGTGGAATGAATTATAATTTTTGTAATCAAATCCTATACCGGGTAGGATTAGGAGATTTAATTACATAGGAAGTCTTTTTCTTATTTGCCTATTGGTCTCTGTTGTAGCCCTATAAAATACCCTCTCTAGTGGCAGCTAGGGTTAACGTTTTCTGAGAAGAAAAATAAGAAACCCTAGAGACTACCAAGAGATCCCACCATCTGTTGAGAGAGAAGATAGGTATTTTTTGGGAATATGGCAAAAGGCTGAAGGTTGAGATCTAGCAGTCGAATCAAAGTCATCGAAAGCTTTATCCATTGCAACTGTCAAGATCAAACCAGAGAAAATCTAGAAGATATGATCTTATTCTCATAGAATAGATCGATAAAATTTTTGTATTAATTACATACACTATAGCCATGATCTAGGGGTTTTTTACGTTCCCCAACACCGATATGGCTGAACTTATGCTTCGAGCACAAAAGCATATTAATGTGGAGGAGGCCATGAAGGCTAATTGAGATCCTGATGCGAAGAGCAACTCCCGATCAGATAAGAGAAAACTAAACAACTCTAAAGACACCCGTGAGTCAAAGAACATATAGAATTTAAAATCAGGTAACAGAAATGAGGGCAGTAAGAATCGGTATGCCAAGCCCGATTAGAACTTCACTTTTCTCAACACATGATTGGAGAATGTTCTATACGAAATTCGCGACAAACCGGCCATGAAATAGCCTAAAAAGATGAAAACACCTGCCGAGAGGAGATCCTGAGCTAAGTATTACAGTTTCTACAAGGACCACTAGCACGATACTAAGGATTGTAATGATTTGAAGTGGAAGATTGAAAAGCTAATCAAGAGAGGAAGACTTAAGAGATTTGTCGCTGGCCAGGGGTAGAAAAGATAGACTGGGCGAGCGAGTGAGCCCCAACTGACGAAGTTCCGATTAGGCTTGCTAGAACCAACAATCGATTGGTGAAATCCAGGTCATATCTAAAGGATTTTTAGGAAGAGATGAATCCTCTTTGGCAAAGAAGAAGTATGCTCGGGAAATAAGGAGAGACCGTGAAGTGTTAGCGACCGAGCACCGAAAAAGGTAGCCGCGAGCGGAAACCTAAGCTATCACTTTAACCTAGGAGGATGTGGCTAAGCTGTGTCAACCACATGACAATCCTCTTGTCATCTCCTCTATTATTTTTAATTTTTAAACCTAGAGGATCCTAGTCGACAGTGGATGCTCGGTCGATATCCTATACTAAAGGGTGTTTGAGAAGATGAAGCTTAGGATGGAAAAGCTATCGCTAATTTCTTCCCCCGTAGTTGGCTTCACAGGAGACCGAGTTACTCTCCTAGGCTCCATAGTTTTGCTAATCACCTAAGAGCAGAGCCACGATAAACAACTAAGATGATCAACTTCTAGTGGCAGATTTTCCCTTGACCTTCAATGCCATCCTTGGGTGCACAGCTTTAAACCAAAAATTAGGCAATCACATCTACCTATCATCTGAGGGTCAAGTTTCCTACTGAGCATGGGATAAGGTGTAAAATCAGAAGGTGGCAAGGGGAATGCTACATGTCATCCCTGAAGAGAGAGGTTAATCAGGAAACTCTAGTAGTAAAGAAACTAGAGGTCAGAAATGAAGAAGAAATGAAGAGAAATGAGCTAATAGATCAGTTGGAAGATGTACTGGTCAGGCCCTCGAATAGAAAAGGTTTATAAAGGTTGGAGCAAATGTCCTTGAATAGCTAAAGGAGAAACTCAAAGCATTCGTATAGTCCCACCTCAATATTATATTGGGAGCAAAGCCAGTAAAGCAGAAAGAACAAACTTTTGCCCCAAAATGAAATGAAGCGGTAGCCCAAGGGGTCAACAAACTGCACAAATCCAAATTCATATAGGAGGTGCACTACCCCAATTGATTATTGACTGCTTCTAGAAATTATGTCTAAAAATACCCCCAAGTGCAAGGGTGTGTGGTGTAGTTTTACCTAGTAAATTCAAAACAGTATTAAATGGGAACCTAATTGATTGCTCGCAATCATTGTTGATCTTAACATCAGTTTACACTTTTCTTTTGAACATTTTATCAATTAAAATTCACTTTTTAATATAATTTTAGTATTTATATTGCTTTCATGTGTTTTGTTGGAGTTTGGAAGGAAAACAATTCAAGAAAAGCGAATTTGGAGCTTAAATGTGCAAACCACTGCAAATGTCCAACAAGACACCCTGTTTGTTTTCTGGTTATAACTTTTCACTCACAACTCCAATTGACGTGATTCTTTTTTATTGGAAAGATGACTCAAAGATCTACAACTTTTGTCTTTTTAGCCGAAGCCTGAATCCATCGTCTTCAAGGTCAAACTCACAGTCGAAGTTGGAGACCGAAAGCTGTCTGAAGAATCAAGCCGAGAGCATTAACTATTCTCTGGTCCGAACCACTCCCAAACGGTCCGGACTATAAGAGACATCACCATTCTGTGGTCCGGACCACTCCCAAATGGTCCAGACCACCCAAGAATTTTTAGGTGCGCGTTTTGAGTTTTTTTAGGGTTTTTGATGAACCCTATAAAACGACCTTTGCACAACCAACTAAAGAAGAGGCTCCATACTTTTCATTTTTTTCATATTTTGTTTGAGAGAACTTTTTGAGAGAGTTTTTAGATTACTTTTAAGAGTTTCTATGGATTTGTACGACGTATTCTTGTTCTTCGCTACACTTCTTTTTACCTACGCTTTTTCAGAATTGATTTCAGTGTAAGTTACTTTTGTTTAAGTATTTAAATATATGATTTTTAGATTTCAATTAATAGATCGAATGATGGTTTATGTTTTTATTACTTTCGTTTCTTCTAAAATAATATTAGCATAGAAACCCTAGTTCTTGATTCAACGAATCAAGAACGGGTAGTTCATGAAAATACTTTGGGATCTACGTAGATCTTTCGCATGAGTTTGGAAGGCACATACGTAGAGATCTATTGTTTTAAATTTATTTTAACTTGTTTCGAAAACGTTCGAAAACGAAAATCTTTAACCACATTCGTTTGAAATCACTGGTATAAGTTTTCGATTACAACTTTCTATACATAATTTTGAAGACGATTATAAATAGGTTTCGAGTAAAACTTTGAATTCGTTGGTCTTAAAAGCTTTCGAAAACAAAAGTCTTTAACCATATTCGCTTGAAATCACTAGTACTGGTTTTTGATTCAAATGGTCTTAATAATTTTCAAACAAAATAGAATTTCAAGTTTGAAAGTAAACATCCTAGAGTAAAGCAGTGAACTACCCGGACTTGCAAGGTGAATCAAGAACTTCTTCTTTATTGATTTCGTCATTCGAACTCATGATTATCTTTGTTATCTTAGTTTAGAATCATAATTCATTCACTCCACCATTCTCAACTCAACCCATTCCTAAACATCCCATAAATCCAAAATTAGTTTAGAATTAATTTAGGTTTCATGTACTAACTAAAGAGAACAAGTCTAGAGCTTTTAACAAAACCCTTCCTGTGGATATGACCTCGGTTCTCACCGAACAAAACTACGATTGCCGTCTTGCACTTGAGAGGTAGAATCCTTAATACATTTTAGGGTCGGTCACTAATGTTTTAATTTTCTAGGTTTCATAATACAAAAGTATTCACTACCTAGTTCACAGTTTATGAGTATTCAAGGGTTTTGAAGATTGAGTTTGATCCATTTTTTAATTAATAATAAACTTCAGCAATTAAAATTAATTTAAAGTGATATATTAAAATTTTCAAATTTAAAAACGAAAAAATAAATAGCGATGCAAATTGAGATTATAACGGAACAATGAATAAGAATCTTGATTCAACTTTCAAATCCAGGTGGATTAACTATTTCACAATGTGATCATGCTTTTACTATGATCTAAGTTTCACGTAACGAAAAAATAGATCAAAAAATATTTTCATGAAAAAGTTCATTAATTTTCCCTAAACTCAATTTTATGCTGACGTTTAGGATAATAAAACCGGATGATTTTCTTTTAATATTATTAGCGTTCAGATCTAATTTATTTATCTCAAAAATGTAAAAGAGAAAAGATTTAGAGTCAAAAATTCTTATCACTGATTACAGAGAATTTGATCAAGGGTTTTCGCTTTCGAAGGTTTTTTGAAACAAATAAAATTAAATCTGAAAGTTTAAATCTCTACGTGTACGTTTTCCGATAACACGCGCAGATCTACGCACATCACAATGATCATAACAATCTACCTTTCCTTGATTCGTTGAATCAAGAACGAGTGATTTAGCCTAACATTGAATTAAAAACGTTAGATATAAAAATAAAGGAGAAACAAATAAGAATATTCATTAAATTAAAACTAAAATAAAATACCGTACTTTGAAACAAACGAAAAGCAATCAACATTGATAATGGGCTAATGAAAATTCCAAAAATCCGTAAGATCATTCTTCAAAATATTCAAAAGAATATTCAAGAAACCCTAGAAAAACTCTGTATTACGGTTGTCTATCCCCTCTCTATATCCCTCTAACATCTCTACAAGACTCCTATTTATAAAGCAGAAAAACCCTAAAATTAACATAAAACATTGCTAGAAACCCGCAGTGGTCCGAACCACCAGTGGAAATGGTTTGGACCTCAGTATGCTCAGCCCTCCTAAAAACTTTGCAGTGGTCCGGACCATTTGGGGGATGGTCTGGACCACAGTGTCCTATCTTGACTTCTGCTTTGTTTTTCCAATTAGGTTCTTGCTCTATTTCGAGTCAGAACTAATGTGTGGATACCAAAGGCTTGTTTACGTCGTTTTCCTCATGTCCATCACTGCTAATTACAATTATTTCCTCCTCTTTCCTGAATTAAAGAAAACAAACCAAATAAGTGATAAAAATAACAAAACTCAGAAATTTACTAGACAATGTATGCTTTTAAACCAAATTTTGAAGTTTGCCTAGTCCCTAGTGATGACATTATTAAAACAAAACTGAAACTACTACCCTATTTTCTCTTTTCGTCGGAAACACGGCCACACTTAACTAAGTATAGCAAGTCTTTTAAACTCCTAGGTTACCCTTAGAGGACGAGTGAAGTCTCGTAAGGGTTTATAGTGAATCTACTTACAAAATTCTTAGATTAATTCAATGGATAGTAATAATAATTTCAATAACTACTGATTCAAATTCAGTATGAAACACATCACCAAAATTTTAAAATTTCGCATAAATTTTCCCAATGTACCTTAAACTCACCTAATCTTCCAACCATTTAATTTCAAGTTTGTCAAATATTATCATTCAATCAACATAGCTAACAAATATACTCAAAGATTACGGTCTTGACTTCAAATCTCACCAAGGTGTTCACTCTTAAATGAATTCCCTCGAAAAGGTTACTCTCATGGTTCATGCATAGATGCAATACCAACTACGTGCAATGAACCCATTAAAAAGTGACTGAAAGAATTAAAATATTAAGTGATGCATAGGTTCATGAATGGAATGTATTAATGCATAAACAAGAAAACTACTATCAACCACATGAAATAGATCAATGCTCTTATAAGTGTCTTTCACCTAAAGTCCATTAGGTCTTTATTAGTATGTGGCTTGGCCATGGGTATTGGTTAGACAAACAAAAGATAGAAAAAATCAAAGTGCATCTCTAAGGATTATAATGATAGTGTAGTAAAGTACTTCCCAACTTTTCTCCTTTTAACTCTTTGAATGCCAAACATTGAAGTTTTATTTTTTTTCATTTTTTTATGATACTGATAATAATGAACTCATGAAATGCTATATCATTTTTTTTTCGAATGTGTTCTTGTTCCACCGCACTTTTTCAATTACAAGCTCCCCCCTTTTGCACCTCATTACAAATTCTGCACAAATATCCCATGACATGCAAGGATTGGTTCACCTATATATCTAAGGCTTAAGGGTTATAAATGTGGCTAAAATAAGAAATTTTACATATTTTATATTTTTAAAGGCTTCAAAGCGGCTTCAAAAATAAATATAATCAAAGAAAAGTCACAGACTTCCAAATGTAAAAAACAAAAGTATCGCCTAATGACCGACCCTAAAATGTATTTGGGTTCTTCCTATCAAGTGCAAGAGGGTAGTCGTAGTTTTAAACTCGGTGAGTCTGAGGTCGAATTCATAGGGAGCCTATGTTATTTAATTTTTAGGTTTCGAATGGATATGAGGGTGAATGTAAAAGAGGTT
>QLOD02139852.1:0-18776 GCA_003260245.2 Sideroxylon spinosum | reverse complement strand
CTGTAGAAATTCACATACAAAATCCTTAAGATTGTGCAGGAAAATTCTAACTAAGCAACTTAGATATAATATATATAAAATATGCAATCAAGTGTTGATCCATTAATATCAACTAATGATTTCAAAAGATCCAAACAAATTAATCATCAGCCATCGTAATACTTAAAGAATTTAAACATTGAAGCACAAGTTACCTTAAAAATCCATATAGATTCACCACTCTCATTGATTTGCGTCTAAGAAAGAAGACTACTCAACCATTGTAATAAAAGAACTTCAAATATGTATTGAAAGTGAAGTAACTACAAGACAATTCTACATAAAAAAAATTAGAAAGATAATTTTCTTTCCTACCAAACAAGATTTAAACTATCTTTCTACAGAATATAAATATACTCTCTAACTAACTCCAACTCTCTAACTTTCTAACCTCTAAGAACGTAGCTAGCTATTTAACTCTCAACAATTGCCCTCTATTCATAATACAACTCAATTCATGTGCAAAAGTACCAAAAAGCCCTTAAGAATAACACTAGAATTACAAAAGTTGTCCAAATGGATCGGGTGGTCCGAACAGGGGGTCTAACCCCGACTTTGATCAAACATAGCTTCAGACCAAGTCCCCCATACTTACTCAAAATTCTTGGTCGTACAATGCTTCTGCGGTTCGCATCGCACAATACCCTACTTGGACCTAAGTGTGTACCAAACTCCATACTAGGCATTTTTCTTGAGTTTCAATGATGTCTAGCTCTCTGTGGTCCTAACATAGGTGTGCACCTATGCCTTTTTGGACCTAAGTTTGAACCATGCTCCATACTTAGCTAAAAATTTGAGTTCTAAGATTTGTAAACTCTTTTTTGATCCAACCTATGTGTGCATACACCCTTGTTTGAACCTAGGTGTGAACCACACCTTCCATGCTTCATTTCTTTCTCCTTTTAGAGCCTTTGTATTTATTTTCTTGCTTCACATTCATGTGGGACTCTTCTACTTCCATTCTTATGTTGTTTAGGCCTCTAAATGCCTAGAATTAATCCTTGGAAACAGCACTCAACACAAAACACAAGCCTTTGCTAATTTTTTGTCTTGATTACAATTATTATGTGCTAATCATCAAGCCTTTGCTAATTTTTGTTTTCTTGGGTGATAATATGAATAAAAATAAAAAGCATTAGACTATATGGAAATGTTGGAGAATGGATAATTAAGTACACAAACACTCAAGATTTTTGATTGATTTTTTTAATCACGTGTTATAAGATTTTTGCTTTTTTAGAGCTCTTGCTTTCTCTCTAGACTTTCTTGAGTTCGTCTCACTACCACATCCAACACCTCTCACTTTACTCTATTTATAGCTAAGCTTTGAAGCTAATAGATAAATCTTAGCTTAGCACATTAAATAAAGACAGCTTGAAGGTCAAGATTGATGGTTATATCATGGCTTCTTCAGCTTCTCTAATACTCTATCCATCAACGATGGAGGCCTGTTCCTCGTGCCACCGACTTGGGTGGACATTGTTCAACAAGGAAGTTACCTGTAAACCATTAAAGAAGGTGTTCAAAATAGTAAGGATATTAGAGATGTTATGACTTCTCTGTATTAAAATTTTGTTTGGACTGTTATCTACTCTAAATATATTTTTTCCAATTTCATGAGACAAAAAATTCTATTGGGAATACTTAGTATTACAGAGTTGTTTGCTAAAGTTCATCAATCCCCTATTTGGAAACTACTACAGTTATATGTGTTTAATTAGATTTTATACTCATAAAAACCCAAGTTGGGATCAATATTAAAGAAAGAAATGTTAAAATTTTTTGTTTTATTACTTGGGAAGGTTTTGATGCCTATGTGGATAAAGGTTTTAAGCTGGTGAATCCAGTATTGTAGCTACTCGGTAATAAACAATACTACCGAGCGTATTCACTACGTCCACTGTAAAGAAGAGGTTCAAGCCTGCGAATAAGAAAGAAGTCAGAAGAAAGGACCGAGGAGGGTCCTTAATCACAATCCCTCTGATGGTAAAGTCAGGAATGGCTTGAGAGAATACGAAAGTAAATTAATAGCATTTTGTGAACAATAGTGAACATACCTGAAACTTGATGTTAAGTGTCCCATTTATAGTATGCTGGTTGGAATAAGCAAATGCCCAAATAATCAAAAAGTTATCATTATCTTCCCATTCAGGAAATTATCCTAAAGAGACAGTATCCTTTATAATAAATGTTCATCATGTATCATTAAATACCCGTAGCATGCCATTAAATATGCGTGAGTCAAGTAAGAGAAATTTGTGCGATTTGACCTTTAGGGGCTGTACAAATATCCTATTTATCTGTCACTTGTAGGGTTGGTAGCTAACCAGATATAATCAAATAGTAATAAATGAACTAAATTTACCATCAAAATGTACTTACGATAAAGGTGGAGTAAACGCAATCATATGAATAGTGAGACCCACCCCTGGCACTTTACCAGCTCAGGAAAATTATCGCCGACTACTTTTATGTCGGAGCATTATAGTTTGGAGCTTACCACGTGTAACCCGTGCGTTTTATACCAACAGTAGCTTAAAGATGTCTTCTTAGATCATTGCCAGTAGCTTCTCATCCCAATCCTTATTCTGCAATGCTACAATTCCATTCAGTAGTATAGAAAGTTACTTTTCAACTTTATCTACCCAACAGATTCTCTGTTCAAATTCTCTATATCAGTAGTTTTGTAAATTAAAAAAGTTAGTGGTTTTTTTTTTTTTGGTTAAAATTTTAATATCAAACGAACATTTTTTGTAATTTGAATTCAAACATATATTTTTGAAGATATTAATCTCTCTCCAATTGAAGCACTTAAACCAGCCATGTTGTGTGATATAAAGAAAACGGTTGAAGAGAAGGCAATAACCAGAGAAAAATTGAGGCTGCCAAAAAAATGGGCCGATGAGAGGAAGGCTGAGGAGGCACAGAAGGCCTAGCTCGGGAGGCAGATTAAGGAACATAACATAGAGAAGAACAAAAAAGAAAAGGAGGTGACCATAAACAAGCCATCAGAGGCCTCCAAAAAGTCCTCTCGAGTTGGGAAGGATGACCCTATGGCCAAGAAGAAACAAAATGTTGATCAAGACTTGGACATAATGATTCTTGATCCTCCTATCTTTGCTAGAGTCCCCATGAGCTCATCAAGTGTCACGCCGAGGATGTCTCAAATACCTCATCCCCCTTCCTAGCAAAGAGATGAAGGGAGCTCAAGGCAGGTACCCCTGGAGACTCTCATTCCAAAGAACCCATTCCGAGACTCTACTTCTTTCGTCTCCCAAATATTAATTCCTAGCCTAGAGTTCCTTGCTAGACGCCCCTTCACCATACAAGATTCTGCTCTCAATCACCCCGAGTAGTATCTAAAAGGAATTTTTCCTCCTTGGGACATCCAAAAAACTAGGAAAAATAAGATGAAAGACCTTTGCTCCACGCTAATGGAGAGTATGATAACAGTAGGTCATTCTGACCCAAGCTCTTCCACTCACATTTTTCTTTATAATTGTGGAACCTTTTCACTAGCCTTTCTATTTTATTGTAGTCAACTATGTATTCAAGAGAGCTCATCACAAAGAGCAAAGGTCTCCATGAAAAGGTAGGGATGGACAATACTTACATCAAGGCATTGAAAGAAAAAGTCGACGACCTTAAGAAGGGGAAGAAAGAATTAGAGTAGCAAAACGATGCTGCAAGTTCAAAAATCTAGGCGGCCAAGAAAAAGTCAGAGGCTAGTGAACGGAAAATGAATGTTGCATTAAAACACTTGGCCTTTAAGAATGAAGAGGTGGTGCAAGAAAACAAACCAACTCGCTAAAGCGTAAATAAAACTATCCTTCTCCAAAGCCAACTGAGAAATATTAGTGAAAGGGTTGCACGAGTCTCACGCAGAGCAAACTACCTAAGAGAAGAAAATGAGAAATTGAATCTCGAGCTAAGAGCCAAATTTAAAGCTCTACTGCAGAATAAGAAAGATCTAAAGACTTTCGAGTCCAGAGCTGCAAAGGATTTGGAGACACAATTCAATGATTTTGTGAAATAGATAGAATATGCAAAGAATAAGTATTTTCTGGATGGCTAGAAAGCAACTATGCAATAATTAGATGTAGATTCTGCCTCTGAGATGTACCGATATGTCTCGTTCCCTGTTCCTGACTGTTTGATTCCAAAATTTAGCTTTAACCAAGATCCTCACACTCTAACCGTTGAGGAATTTACAAATAGCTCTTAGAAGAAAGCAAAGTTAGAATCCCGAGCAAACATAAAGATGAAAGCATTCCTTTGCCTTCAGCTTCAGCATCAAGGAAGGACCCCGAGGTCATAGTTGCTCAGAGCCCTACTGAACTTATCACAGAAGTTACCAAATCTATTGTAGCTAAGCTCGAGAAAGAGGAGTCTAAAAAAATAACTAAAAGTAGATCTTTGGCTCATCTTCTTAACTTTTCTTTATGTACCTTCTGTTTGTTTGTATAATATTTCCTCTTGACGTTAGTGGAGAATTAATCATGTATATTTTGATGCTCAATATTGAGATAGCCTTTGGATATAAAAGTTGATTTGGAACCCCCTTAGTTGTCAATTTTGGTTTGCTTTTGTGCTTTGCTTTGAACGATATGTTTGTACTTGAGAAGCTTGTCAACTTCCACTCAATGCATAGTTATATTGAGTTTTATAGAGTAAAACTCAGCGTTGGGATATGATATTTACCCCTTTTTACTTGATTCTTTTAGCTATTTTTTTACTAAATCTAAGTAAATGAATCAGTCATAACCTAATTAAACGAAATGACCATTCATTTTAAGTGATGACCACTTGAACAGTTTTTGACAATTCGCCTATTAATAAACAGAACTTCCTTAATAGACTCCTAACCATTGATAATATGGTAGAGGATGTGTAGGATTTCCCATATAAATAGGAAAGCATATTCCTTTTGTAGGATAACGTAATTTCTGACAACTAACTGATCAAGCAACCCATGTTTAAGCAATTTTATCATGGCTTGTCCTTATGTGATAAGAATGTCCATCTTATTGAAAAATATAATTGGGGGGCTTATTATCGTGCCCTGCACTTGAATAAACTTGCAAATTACGTATTACTGATCATGATCAATGTGGTGAGGGGAGGTGAATCTTTTTGTATGAATTAAGAATGCTTTTCTTTTACAAAATAACACCGTTAGTAATATGATTTTCTCATCATAGTTAGCCATAAGGTACTAAGTTGTGTTCTTTTTCTTTAGGTCAATCACTACAGAACCTAGTGAGATGATCATTTCTTGAACCATCAATTGGAGAACCTAGTGAGGCAATCCTTTTTAGAACCATCATTGGGAGAACCCAGTGAGACAATCCTTTTTTGAACCATCACTGGAAAAACCCAGTGAAGTAGTCCTTGAATTTTGTGCATGTCTCTGAAATTGTTTTCCTATATTGCTCACCTATGAGAGGTATTTATTTGCGATAGAAATATAAGTGAGTGTTTACAAGTAAAACAACTTCAAATGAGCTGTATTCCACAGCCTCTTAACAGGCTCCTCTTCGGAGCCAGCTAGTCCATAAGCTCTATTCCCAAGTACTTTGTGACGCGAAATAGTCCTTCCCAATTAGCCCCGAGCTTGTCTTCCGTCAGATCCTTTCTAGCTCTCGTCAGTTTCCTCATTACAAAGTCACAGACCATGAATTCCCTCAGCTTGACTGTCTTGTTATACTTTTTCCATGCCTCCTACTGATAGTTTACTAATCTAATTGCTGCCAACTCTTTTTTCTTGTTAATGAGATCAGCACTTAGATTCATTGCTTGATCATTTTCCCTTTGATCAAAAGCTTACGTACAAATGGTTGATATTCCAACTTCCAACAGGATCACTACTTCCATAGCATAAGCACAAGAAAATAGGGACTCACGAGTTCCTCTTGAGGGTAGTTCTGTATGTCTGGAGTACTGTTGGGAGCTTGTCCACTCATTTTCCTTTAGTCGTCTCAAGTTTCTTTTTGATTCCATTTAGGATGATCTTATTTGAAGCTTCAGTTTGTCCATTGCTTTAGGGATAAATAGGTATTTAGTAAGCATTCTTTATCCCATACCTAGAGCAATATTCCGTAAATGGAGTACTATCAAACTGTGTTCCATTATCAAAAATAAGTGTCTTGGGAATGCAGTACCTCGAAATGATTTTTTCCATACAAAACGAATGGTATCCGCATCCTTGAAATAGGCCAGTGGTTTTGCCTCCACCCACTTGGTGAAATAGCCGGTCCCAACCATCATCTATTTTCTATTTCCAGTGGATATAGGCAAATGTCCAATTATATCAAGCTCCCATTGTGCAAATGGCCATGAATTGGTGAGAAGACTAAGTTTCCAAGCAAGCTAATGGGGTATAGGAGCAAATTTCTAGCATTTTTTACACTTTTCTGACGTAAGCTTATGCATCTCTTCGAATCTTTGGCCACCAATAACCTTGAGTGATTGCTCTATGAGATAGGGATCTACCCCCAGTATGTGCTTCAAAGACTCCTTTATGTAATTCATAAAGAAAGTTTTGTACCTTAACTGGGTGGCCACAAAAAAGAGAGGGAGTTATGAATGACTTTTTGTACAGCTTGTGGTCGGCAGATCGACAAAATCTTGTAGCATTGATCCTCAGTTTCCTTGCTTCTGCCTTATCCTCGGAGAGGATTCCATCTTTCAGATAAGCAGTGATTAGGTCCACCAAGACGGACTGACCTGGACTCAACCACCTCATCGACGTTAGCGACACTCGAACTTTTTACTTCCTCGAGAAAGACCGTATCTGTGAGCATAATCTTTAGCGAAGCGACTAATGTCACCAAAGCGTCAGCATGTGTGTTATGATTCCCTCGCAATCAGCTCAAGTTCAAGGAGATTAAACCCCCTTCAATTTCTGCTTCGAAAGTTACAAATATTCAACCATCCTCTAATTCATTGCAGCATATTACCTATTCAACTAATTGACTATTGGCTGAAAGTCTGTTAATATGATCAGGTTCCTGGCAAGGAGATGCCGAGTAATATCAAGACCAGCCAAAAGAGTTTCATACTCAACTTCATTACTGGCAGCTTGAAGGCCAAGCTTAATTGCATACTCAATAGTCATCCTCTCGAGGGTTGTCAGAACCACTCTTACCCTGGCATCCCTTTTAGATGAGGACCTATCTACTATCATTTGCTATGATGATGCAACTGTTTCAATACTTACCTCAGCTTCTAAGTTGGTCTCTCATTACCATATTTCTTATATTTGCTCGAGGACCGAAGGTGTGAATTCTACTACAAAATCAGTTAAGACTTGTGCTTTTATTACTATTCTTAACACAAATCTTATGTCAAAAACTGCCAGGGAGGCTGCCCACTTGGCAATTCTCCTTATAATATTTGTCTTTTTCAGGAGCAAGCCCAGAGGTTGATCTGTAACCACTTGGATGGTATGAGCATGGAAATAGTGGACCAGCTTCCTCGATATCATCACTAGTGCAAGATTAAACTTCTTTAAAGGGGGGTTTTAGCCTCTGCCGCATGTAAAGTTTTTCTTGTATAGTAAATGGGATTCTGTTTTCCTCTTCTTCTTTCAACACGACAGCGCTGATAGCTTGCTCAGAAACCACCCAATAAAGTTAGAAAAATCCCTGGGTTAGGGAATAGATAAGATAGGGGCAATAACCAAGTATTGTTTAAACCTCTCCAGTACTTGATCAACTTGTTCACCCCAGACCATCTTATTTACCTCTTTCAACAACTTAAAGAATGGTTGGCACTTATCTGATGCTTGACTGATGAATCTATTAAGTGCTGCCACCATTCCTATAAGGTTTTGGATTTCTTTCTTTGTTCTTGGAAGATCTATAGCTTGGATAGCCTGAATCTGGTCAGGGTCAGCCTTTATCCTTCATTTGGTGACCAAGTGCCTTAAGATCTTTCCAAAACTCACATCGAAGGCACACTTGGCTGCGTTTAGCTTCAACTTATATTCATTAAGTGTGAAGAAAACACACTGCAGATGTTGAATATAGGTCTATGGCTCTTTGCCTTTCATCACCATACCATCGATATAAACTTCCATGGTCTTGCCGAGGTTGTGCTTGGACATCTTCGTCACTAGCTTCTAGTATATGGCACGGGTATTTTTTAAGCCAAATGGCATGACCCGGTAATAATAAATCTCCTTCGAGGTGATGAATGAAGTCTTCTCCTCATTAGAGCAATACGTAAGGATCTAGTAGAATCCTCTGTATACGTCCAAGAAGGACATCTACGAACTACATGCTGTCGAATCCACCAACCGGCCGATCTTCAGCAGTGGGAATGGATACTTTGGGCATGTGTTATTAGTGTAGTCGACATAGACCTTCCATTTCCCGTTCTTCTATTTTACGACCACTGTAGTAGCAAGCCACTTAGGTCATGAGACTTCTCTGATGGCTTCAGCCTCAAGCAATCTATCAACTTCTTCGATAACCACTTCAGCATGCTACATCATGGATCTCATCGCCCTTGGATCACAGGTTTAACCCTAGGGTGGACATTTAACTTATGACTTATGATTTCAAAGAAAATACCTGACATTTCATGTGGAGTCCAAGTGAAGGTGCCAACATTTTGTAATAGCATTTTTGTAAGCTCTAATTTCTCCTCAAACAGCAGGTTCGAATCAATGAGGAAGCATCTTTCGTCCTCGACTGACCCAATTTGGACTTTTTCTAAGTTTTCAACAGCTTTCTTAGGAGGATCACCAAAGACATCATCAATCTTTAGAGTGTTATTGGGCATCTTTGTATGTTCGACTTTCTCGGGAGGTAGTTTGGATTTAAGGGCGGTAGTGAAGCACCTTTTCGATATGTAAAAATATTTGAAAAACAATATAAATCTCTTCCAAGGATATTGTTTTGAATATATCAAATTAAAATGAATTGTAACATTTCTTACAATATCTATTTGAAAATTAATTGTGAAAATTTAATTTAATATTTGAATCATCAAAATCAATTATAAAATTAAGTTTATAAACATTGGGTCAACAATATCCCCCTTTTTGATGATGACAAACATACTCTAAAACTTAAATTTTTAAAGGACACAAATCAAGAAAAGATTTTCTATTCATATAAGCTCAATCAATCATCAATATTTTATTTTAGCTTTTTTTTTTGCCCATTGACATCTTCAAAAATATTATTACGAGAAAAAAAGTTATAGTCCTAATTCTCCCCCTAAATATATGCATCAATGTCAATTTAAAAAATTCATTAAAATATATTTAGCTTCCGTAAATATATGATAGTGAAATAAGTATCAATAAGCACACAAAGAGATTAAATCAATATCATATTTTGGTTACACATACCAAGTTCCCAACGAATATAACAAAATTTATCCTCGTTCAATGACTTAGTAAAAATATCAGCTAATTGATTTTCTATCCCAACAAATTCAAGAATAATATCACTTTTTTGAACTTCATCTTTAAGAAAGTGATGTCTAATTTCAATGTGCTTGGTTCTAAAATGTTGAATGGGATTCTTTGATAGATTAATAGCACTAGTGTTATCATAATTAATTGGAATATGATCGAAGTAGAGTACAAAACCTTCTAATTGTTGTTTCATCCATAAAATCTGAGCATAATAACTTTTGGTTGCGATATATTCGGCTTCTGCGGTGGATAAAGTTATAGAATTTTACTTCTTGCTAAACCATAATATAAGTGAATGACCTAGAAATTGACAAGTTTCACTAATACTTTTTTTTATCAATTTTACATCCGGCAAAATCTACATCGGAGTAACCAATAAGATAAAAAAAAATATCCTTGGGATAAAATAATCCTAAATTACCTATTCCTAATAAATATCTAAAAATACGTTTAACTACAATAACATGAGATTCCTTAGGGTAAGATTGAAATCTGGCATACATGCATACACTAAAAATAATATCAGGTCTACTTGCCGTTAAGTATAAAAGTGAGCCAATCATACTTCTATAAAGTTTTTCATCGACTATTTTACCATTTTCATTCTTGTAAAGTTCGGTTGAAGGACGCATAGAGGTCTCAATAGATTTTGTATTTTGCATTCCAAACCTCTTGAATAGATCTTTTGTGTACTTGGTTTGGTTTATGAAGATGCCTTCCTTAGTTTGTTTAATTTGAAGTCTAAGAACATAATTCAGCTCTCCTATCATACTCATTTCAAACCTATCATACTCATTTCGAATTCACTTTGCATGCTCTTAGCAAATTCTTGACAAAAAGAGTCATTAGTAGCACCAAGCTTATAATCATTCACATATATTTGAGTAATAAGCATATCATGATTTTTGATTTTAATAAAAAGAACAGTGTCAATTTTTCCTCTAGTGAAGCCATTTCAGTCAAAATTTACTCAACCTTTCATACCAAGCCCTTTGAGCTTGTTTTAAACCATATAATACCTTTTTGAGTTTATAAACATGATTTGGGAACTCATAATTTTCAAAACCAGGAGGTTGTTCGACATAAAATTCCTCCGAAATATATCCATTTAGAAAATCACTTTTAACATCCATTTGATAAAATTTGAAAATTTTAAAACATGCAATTGTAACATTCTAATTGCTTCTAATCTAGCCACCGATGCAAAAGTTTCATCAAAATCAATTCCTTCTTCTTGATTAAAACCTTGGGTAACCAATCGAGGTTTATTTCTAATAATATCCCAGACTGATCCATTTTATTTCTAAAAACCCATTTTGTTCCAATTATAGGATGATCATTAGGTCTAGGGACTAAATCCCAAAATTTATTTATTTCAAATTGATTAAGCTCTTCTTGCATAGCTAAAATCTAACTTTCATCATTTTCAGTTTCTTGAAAACATTTTTGGCTCAATTTGAGAAACGAATGCTAGATTATTACAAATATTTCTAATAGATGAGTGAGTTATTATACCTTTAGATGAATCACCAATGATAAAATCCTTAGAGTAATTGTGAGCATATCTCCATTCTTTTGGTAAGTCTTTTTTATTTTTCTTGAACTTATCAAGTTTTAGAGCGTCCTTAATGGCTAATGGTTTTTCTTTATCTTCTTTTATTGAGTTTACTTCTCCTTCTTGAATAGTAATGCTTTTCATTCTTTTTTCTAGTCTAACATTACTTATACCAATAAGGTTTTCTTTGCTATTGTCTCTGAAAGTAACAAATCCTCCATTTTAAGAAGATAAACAAGTAAATATAGTCGCATCCCCAGTCATATGCTTTGAGCAAGCACTATCAAAGAACCATCTTTTACACTTTAATTTAGATTTTATGCAAACCTACAAAAGAAAATCAACTATTGACTTTTGGTATCCAAATCTTCTTAGGTCCTTGAGGGTTAGATTTTTCATCACTTAAGTTCATTTTGTTCTTTCAAACCCGTATCATTTTGGTTCCACTATAAGTCTTTCCCCTATAGGGGCACGGATGAATGATATGTTCTATATTATTACAATAATGACAAGTAGAATGATGACTACTGGAAGTTGTTTCTTTCCAAAATAAATCCCTATAAAATTTTTATTTTTTAGAGGTGTTAAAACCAATTCTACTTTTGTTAAAAGCACATCTTTTTTTACTAAGAATCATATCTAAGTTTTCAATTCCTTTAACAAATTTTGTAAAAGATTTTGTTAAATCCTTTCCTTGATTTTTTAAAGTTTCACTCTCATTTTTAAAATCATTTTGAGTTGAGATTTTTGCTTCAAGATCCTTTTTCAAAAATTCATTTTCTTTCTTTAAGACATCATTTTCTTGAGAAAGAGAATAGACAATCTTTTTAGAGAAACATTCTTTAAGGAAATTTTCTTAAGCTCATGATGTAAATCTTTAAAAGCATTTAAAACTTCATCATGAGTAAACTGATTAGAAGATTCACTTACCTCATTCTCCTCTTCTTGAGCCAAGAAACAAATATTTGCAATATATTCTCCATGTGACTCATCATCGGAGGAAATATCATCGCTATCTCCCTAAGTTGCCACAATTGTATTCTTTTTACCTTTTTTACAACTCTTTTTAAGTTGAGGACATTTTGGCTTGATATGACTGGACTTTTTGCATTCAAAGCAAATAATAGCACTTTTCTTACTTGAGTCTTCTTTGATTGTCTCCTTCTTATGAAATTTTCTTCTGCTTTGTCTCTTTTTGTTAATGTATCTCTTGAATTTTCTAGTGATCATAGCAATATCTTCATCACTTGATCCATCAACACTTTTATTATTTAATGTCGACTTGAAAGCAATTTCTTTCTTCTTTTTGGAGTGTTCTTCCTCATTAGCTTTTAAGGCAATCTCATGGGTCATAAGAGAGCCCAAGAGTTCATCTAGGCATAATCTTATGAGATCCCTAGCTTATTGGATAGCCGTCACCATTGGTTCCCATCCCGTTGGCAAATACCTAAGAATTTTTCTCACTATTTTAATGTTAGTATAGATTTTACCAAGAGATTTCAAACTATTTATAATATCAGTAAATCTAGTAAAAATTTCTGAAATCGATTTATTCGGTTTCATTTTAAATAATTCATAATGATGAACATGCATACTAATTTTAGATTTTTTAACTTGATTAGTATCTTCATGAGTGACTTCTAATTTATCCCAAATTTTCTTAGCGGTGTCGCATGTAGAAATTCTATCAAACTCATATGGATCAAGCACACAATATAATAAGTTCATAGATTTAGCCTTTAATTAGACTTTAGCTTCATCGGCTTCGGTCTATTCACTCTCACCCTAAAGAAGAATCTTATTATCTATGGTTTTAAAAGAAATATAGGGTCCATTAGATCTAACTTTCCATAACCCATAATCAATGACTTGAAAATAGATTCTTATTCTAGCCTTTCAATAATTATAATTTGTTCTATTGAACAAAGGAGGTCAGTGGGTCGATTGGCCTTTAAAAGTGGAGGCGTCAAAAGAGGTGGCTATGATCTTAACCCTTAGATAGTTAAGTCAAAAATAAGAGCCCTTGCTCTGATACCAATTTTTGTCCCAAATAGCAACACTAGAAGGGGTGAATAGGGTTGCTTAAGAATGTTTACAAATAAAACTTTAAACTTTTAAAGCAAATATGTCAAGATGAAAAGGATAACAAAAAATAGAATACCCTTAAAAAAATATTCAAAATTTACGGATGAAAATTGAGTACTAATATTCACAATAAATATAAAGAGAATAGAAGAGAAGCAAACACAATCAATTTATAGTAATTTGACTTCAATATTGCCTATGTCCATTCCTCAAGGCCTTCATTGAGATTTCTCCATTATTCTTTGAAGAACTTATTGAGCTTCCTAAGGTGCTAGAAACCTCTCCCAAGTGATATTTTTCCCAAATCACTCAAACCAAGTGATTCTATCCCCAAATCACTCCACAAGTCTCTCTCAAAGAGTATCTATTGTTTGGGTTCCCTACACTTGAATCAAAACCAACAAGAGCTCACTCAGCCCTCACAAATTAAGAGAGTTATAAATTCTCCCTCTTACAATAATAATGATGAATTTAACACTCAGTCAAATAAATAAGAAACTCTCACAAGTTGAATATAAAAGATGAAGTACAAGTATAGGAAGAAATTACTCTATGTTTGTAAGGTTATGGATTTTCTTATATCTCTTTGTAAGCACTTCTTTCTTGCTTTTTAAGCTTGAGGCTGTATTGATAGGACAAAATCCTCAAATGGCCATTACTAAGTGAGAAGACACTTTTACCCTTGAAAGAAATTGAATTTCTTTGCTTCCAATGCTGTCTTTCAGATTCAGATTTTCTGAGATACTTTTGTGATCGTTTTTCACCTTCATAATGTTCATATCGAACATTTCCTCAAGTTAAAGACTTTACAGATATATAATTCAGCTATATTCTGGCCACATTTGAGCTTCATCCAATAGTTAGACTTTCAGATATAGTATTCCAACCCTAGACTAGCTCCAGATAGATTTTTTTGACATTTTGAATCTATGTTTCCAATTAAGGCTATTGTTTCAAATATGATTCTTTTAGAATTTGAAGATACTTTAATTGCAAAAGTTTTAGCTCTATAAATCTTCTTTTCATACACCAAATATAAGAAGTTATGAATTTTTAAATTATGAGTTATGGCTCAAAAACCAACATTAGCTCTAGAATTTAGAATTACATTTTCTTCTGTAATAACTAAACTTCCAACTCCTTTTTGGACATCTTAACTTTAGATCCACCAGAATTTTCCTTCAATAACGTTGTAGATATGGAAGTCTAGTTTACTATATTAAAATTTCAAAATAATTGAACCTTTGGATCTTCCGATATCATCCATATACTAACATATGCCTGATTTGTATATTCATTCGAGTTCAACTCCAACTTCAAGTCTTCATCTTTCTTTATTTTCTATTATTCCAAACTTTGAAATTCCTTTATTTCTTTATCCAAATTATGTAGAAATACTTGAAAAATAATATTAATCTCTTCCAAGCATATCATCTTGATTCTATCAAATTAAAATGAATTGTAACATTTATACAATGTCTATTTGAGCATTAATTGGGTAAATTCAATTGAATGTTTGTTATCATCAAAATCAATTATAAAAATAAGTTTATAAACCTTGGGTTAACAACACCTTTGGCGGGTCATTTTAGACTATCTGCAAGTCAATGCTCGAAGTCTGAAGATAAGATCAGGGACATAGATTCAGTTTCATACGCTAGTACAGTTGGGTGCCTTATGTTTGTGATGATTTGTAGCAGACCAGATTTGACAGATGTAGTTAGAATGGTAAGCAAGTTTATGGCTAATCCAGGAAGACAATATTAGAATACAGTCAAGTAGATCTTTAGATACTTGTGAGGTACTATGGGGTATGGCACCATATTCAATTGACAGTAGAAAGAGCCTTCAGTTGTCGGATTTGTAAATGCAAATTATTCCAGAGATTTGGATAACAGGAGGTCGACTATTGGGTATTTCTTCACTCTAGTAAGAGAGCCAATTTGTTGGAGGTCTATGGTTCGCTCTCTTGTTGCTCTTTCTACGACTGAAGCAGAATAAATAGCATTGGCCGAGACTGCCAAAGAAATATTATGGGATGATGGGTTTGCCAAGGAGTTAGGTCTACGCAAAGTGGAGTTGAGCTTCACTATGACAATCAGAGTGCCATTCATTTGGCAAACAACCAGGTGTATCATGCTAGAACCAAGCACATAGATGTGAGGTTCCACAAGATCTAGGAGTTGGTGTCTTCAGGTGAGCTGGTGCTAGCGAAAGTTCACACTTCTAATAACGCTTCAAACATGTTGACAAAGTTCCTCATAGTAGAAAAGTTCAAGCATTGGTTGGACTTCATCCATGTCTCCAATTGCAAGATGAGAGACGACCCCAGCTGATGGTGTTCAAGGTGAAGTTACTAGTGTTAAGTTTCCTAAGGGATAAGTATGCGCTAAAGTAGAGATTGTTAATAAAGTGGCTCCTACCGACATTGGTTTTCTCACAAAGTCAGAGGGGCCTTGTGAGGTTATAAACAAAGGGTTCCTTTCTTTGAAAAAGGCACACCAATCAAAGTTTTAGGTAGTGAGCTTGTACTCTAGTTAAATTCTTCCTTTAAGGTGAGAGTTAAATTTTGTTTGGGGAATTGCTTTGTGAGATGTATTGGGGTATTGGGTAAGAAGAAAGATTGTGTGATTGTAATATTTATCACACAGTGAATTTTCTTCTCTGAGTGCACTAGACGTAGGCCAATTGTCGAATCACGTAAATATCATGTTCTTCTATTATGTGTGATTTTCCATGTGTTTCTGTTTGCTCTTCTTCACCAAGGTGTTGCCTAAAGGTGATCCAGGGTTTCTGCACCACGACATCCTACCAGGCACTTAATGGTTGATAACACGCAAATTCCTCCAACAATTACCACCCAAATTATCAGCTACTCAAACCTATTATCCAATTAATCACCTTATGTTTGAAACTTAGGGGAACCGATTACTCGATGGGCACCCAATTACTTGATGATTTAGGAAATGGTAGTTAGTTATGGATACTCACTTGTTCTGTTTTTTTCCCCCACAATTCAAAGATGATAAAGAAAATATCTGATCCCAATTCGACTCATTGCCATCCTAATTTGAGGAAATAAGAATATTTTCAAACTATTAAATAGTCTCACAAATTCATAAACTTTTGAGACGTAAATGCCATATAAATTCTGATTAAAGAAGTGAGTTTCACAAAGGAAAATGATAAATGTATTCCTTCATTAGTTTCTTTTACTCCATGTTACTATTTTTTCATTAAAGTTAGTGTAGAGTGGGAGAAGTTAATAAAGAAGTACAAATATGAAATATTCCTATCCTTTCATGAAACTATTTCAAGTACTTAGGGGCTTTATGACAGAATTAATATATCAGAGAAAAACTATTAATTCGTTCAAACTTTGGGTTCATTAACTTGCTTTAAAGGATACTAGGGAAAATCACAAGAGATTGTTGCAATCAAGTTGGTGAAACATGTTTTAACTAGGTAATATTAATGAAAGATGAGAAAAATGATTACATGTTAGAAATATAAGGGGGAAAAAACGCTAAAAGGAAAATTTTCTGCAAAAATGTAACTTTAAGGAGAAAATTGGTTTATATATTATCTTAATGGTTATTTCATAACAAAACTACAATACATGACACTTGTAATTTACTTAAATGGTATCATCACCTAAGAGATTTGTAATGTAATCATTTTAAAAACATGATTTTTTAGAAATAGCTATTTATAAACTTTTTTTATTAATATTAATTGTTAAGAGAAAGAATGAATGGAAAAGTTAGGAAAATTATGTATATTATTATGTGTAATATAATGAAATAGCAACCCCATTTATAGGGCTACAAAGTAGAAATAAAATAAAATAAAATACAAACTCTACTTTTATAAGTCTATTGAAACTTTGCTACTAGTTATCTGATATGCATCAGAATTATAAATACATTAACATCCTCCCTCAAACTCAAGATAGAATAGTAAAGACCAATTTGAGTTTGAAAACTAAGAATTGGAAAGCAGTCAACACACTCCCATATACGCAAAGCGCAGGTGAAACACCCAAGGACTGAGAACTTAACTCTTATTATATACCCAAAGGCCACAAACATAGCTCTAATAACACACTAGTTACGTGCCTGAAGGTCAGGAACCTAGCTTTGACCGCACACTTGAAGGTTACAAACCTAGTTTTGATTGCACACAGGTTATACGGCCAAAGGTCACAACCTAGTTCTGGTTACACGAACTTAACTCTGATACATACCCGAAAGTCACAAACTTAGTCTTGTTTACATGCCCGAAAGTCATGAAACTAGTTCTGGTTACACGAACTTAGCTCTAGTTACACACCTGAAGGTCACGAACCTAATTCTGTTTACACATACGAGTATCACGAATTTGTAAAATCACCATTGTGCAAAGCGCAAGTTGCACGCCTAAAGGTCACAAACCTGTAAAGTATTAGGGGCACATAGAAGCTCATTAGGAGTCTCTAATAAAGAAAATGGGATCTCCAACAGAGAAAGTGAAATAGGAGAAGTATCTCCAAAAGAAAGGCTTAAAATTTAGGGCTTTCAAAAAAAATTGGAAATAGCATAAGTAAAAATAATATAAAGTTCGGTAAAGTTGCAGCGGAGGTGACAGTAATGCAAGAAAAGGCACCACCGGTAGCCAAAGATGTGGCTGGTGTATACCTAATCTAGCCAAGATCAAAAGTCATGAGTTCCGATACCATGTTAAGAGAAATAATGAATGGAAAAGTTAGAAAATTATGTATATTATTATAATACAATGAAATAACAACCGTATTTATAGGGTTGCAAAATAGAAATAAAGTAAAATACAAACTTTACTTCTATAAGACTATCTAAACTCTGCTACTAGCTTATCTGATATGCATTAGAAGTATAAATACATTAACATTAACTAAGTTCAAAATGGGCACCTAATAACTTTTTTTTATTAATATTTATTTACAGGCAAATCAATGTCTTAAGCATAGCAGTAATTCAAAGGTTGAAAATTAATAGTCATCGCTTAATAATTAATATTCGGAAGAAATGGTCAGTTAGAAAGCCAGTCATCCCAGAAGCTTTAGGTGAGGCGAACAAGACGGGACCTGCAGACCTGACAAGTCCCATACCTGATTTAATGATAAGTCCACTGCTTGAATTACGTAAACCAATTCAAAATCAGAGACTTATTCCAACCCACTACGTTAGCTCGGCTTGATTTGATTAAAAAAATACTGAAAAATATAAAAAAATATATTATTAAAAATTTTAAAACTTATTTTTTTTATTTTATTTTCCGAATTACGAATTTATAACTTTTATTAAATTTTATAATTTTTTTTTGTCACTCCAAACATCTCCTTAAATGATGTGGTTAAATGATTTGGTTGAACAAATTAATTTCATCGCGGCTCTTTGCTCTATCCGAATGGTCAAAATAAAAAAAAAAATATATATGTTGACAATTCAACAAGTTATTCAAGGACAATAGGATGGACAGGAAATCATAAGTTTGTATCTGTTGACCAAATAATTGATACTTGATAAGCCACCGTCTATTTTCAATCAAACTGGAAACAATAAATGCAGGAGTTAGAAAACTGATAGATGGAATCAGAAAAAAAAAATTAGTCTAATAGAAAATCTTGCAAACAATGTATCAAATTAATAT
>QLOD02139848.1:0-18779 GCA_003260245.2 Sideroxylon spinosum | reverse complement strand
CCTAATTTTCTAAAAAGAAAAAGGATAAGAGTTCATTATTTATTTTGAAGATATTTTATAATTTCTATCTCCTTATAAATGCATCAAACATTCAATCAAATAAATTTATAAAGGATTAAAAATTTATATTTTCATCCAAATTGAAAAGAAGTGTTTTGGTGAATTTTGGCATAATTTTGATGTGCTTCTTTTTACACATGACTGATATTGCATAAATCTTTCCTTCCATTTTCTATGAATCATGGATTATTATTTGATGAGTTTAAAAAATGTTGAGAAGCAATTAAAAAAGAAAAGAAAAGAAAAATTATATCCTGTCTTGAAAAGGGCAACCGATAGGACCAGTGAGAAGCCCCTTAATGGCTTGTTAATTGTTAAGGGAATAGCTACCTACCCTTAAATGTGTGAAAGCCGTCAAGATCTTGAAAGGGATATCCTTTAAAAAAAATGTGGTTGGAGGGGGAGCATATATGCTTGATTAGTCATAATTTGGTGCATCAAGTTTAATATCTTTATCTTATGATTTGTTTGAGGGGGAGCATATATGCTTGATTAGTCATAATTTCACACGCACACAAGCATTTTCTTTCGATTTTATGGCTTAATTCATCTCATGATGCAGTCTTGGAAATTTATTTGAAAAGATGAATTTTTGTTCATTTAAATTTATACTGATTGGACGATTGATTTATATACGCGGACATAGGTGATATAAAATTTCTTTGACCTATTTTGTGAAACTTCCCTATCTATTTTTTCAATTTATAATTTTTTTTTGCACAAAACTTGCCTTACAAGCATTCAAGAGAGATTCGTAGGAAAGGCACCGAGAGGTTGAAATCTTGAGCAAATCCAATGATTTTTTTTATAGTATGTTGTGACCTTGTCATTTTTATATCAAAAAGGGGGAGTCATTATGAATTTATGTTAATTAAGTTATGTACTGGAAACTTGAACTAGATGATATGTTATATTCATATTTATCTCATATTTGTCTTTCTTATATATTTGCCTCATGATATCTTGATGAGTGTGTTACAAGTATGTGTAGAATTCAAACACTTAAGTTTTGATAGGAAATTTCCAATGGGGAGATTGTAAAGTTTTTGTTATGGCAAATCAAATCAAATACTTAAAGATACATATGAAAAGAAGATTGCAGTGAGTCAAGATAAATATGAAAGAAAGATACAAGTGAATCAAGTTTTCTAAAAGATAGAGTTACCTAAGAGATCAAGTTTCCTAAAGCCAACAAGATTCCTAAAGTGCCAAACTTTCAATCTTGTACAAGTTTAAACAAAATAGAAGTCACAGCTGGCACAGGCAAAACACACGGAGGATCAACTAGTACACCTCGTAGGCATGGAGCGCTCAGGTTCGCCCCTTGCCTGCTTGGAGCCCACTGGGAGAGTGCGGGTTCGCCCCTTTGAAGATTTCAGAATAGTAAGTTCCGCAGGCTAGGAGCATGATGCACGAGGGCTTTGACCTAAAGACGCAGCACGGTGCAGGATGCTCGAAGGATCGAGCCTTTAAGATTTTATCCGTATTTATTTTCTATTATGTCAATCTAGGGTAAATTGATGTAATTCTATATATATGTCCCTAACTTAAATAAATAAAGAGACTTGGGGGAACATAATATAAAGAGCTAGAGAGTGATTTTATTCTTGAGGGTTTTCATATTCCTTTTCTAGCAACTATTTGTTGAATTCTCACTGTACTTTCTGTGCGAAGCAGAAAGCCTACTTGTGTGGTTAGTCGAGTGATTCGAGCAAGATCGTGAAAGGATTCATGCGAGTGATTCGTAGAGAATTCAAGTAGGTTCTTGTAACCCGTTGATAGTAGGATTTGTTAATAAGAGGTTTTTCTCCTCGAGAAAGGGTTTCCTCGTTATTCCCTGGCTTTAAGTTAATAATTCTGTGGGTGTTTGCTTAGTTCAGTATTTTCAGTTCCCATTCAAAAATATCCAATAGTATAGATAAGATCTCCTCCAGAGGGGGGGAAGAGGGAAGACTAGTGGGAAGTGGATTGAAGGGAAGAGGTTGCTATGAAGGAGTCCCTTTCTATAAAAGCATCATTAAGGTTCTGAAGAGAAGCCATTGTACATGAAACTCTGATTGCTTATGCTTCGATAGCAATGGCTGAGGGAATTCAAATATGACTAAAGTTAATATCAATAACTATACCAAGTGAGTCTCAAACAATGACAGCGAAGGCTACATTGTGTGAGAAAGAACAAAAAATGACCTCACAATTGAAATTGAGTTTCATGCCTGGTGAGGGCTATTAAAAACAATTGTGATCAAAGAGAGGGCAAAGGGTGTTGTGGTCATAGAAAAAGATGGCTTCTAGGTAGTTTAATGAGGTTTGGTGGCTTTGTTGAATGTGTTAGATGGTGAAAGTGGGGTGCCATTAAAAATGTAGCTATTTTTGGATTTCCAAATTTCCCAGCAAAAGTTGAGAATAGAGGATAAAAGAGTGTCTTTGTTGGGGTTGTTGCTTAGTTTTTGGCCATAGTGTCTACAAACCAGACTGTGAACTTGTTAATAGTAGAGGGATCAACTTTGTAATTAAGATAGCTTGCTGCCAAACCAAACACTCCGGGTCCATTTGCATCTAAAAAAAATGTGTTTTATGGTTTCAGGTTTTGTGTGGCCCTAGGGCAATTTGGGTCCTTAGGGCATTTTTTCTTTATGACGTTAACTCGAGTAGGCAGCAAAGTTTTAAAAGTTTTCTAGACAAAGTTCTTGATTTTAAGAAGAATTTTGAGGTCCTAAGTAACATAGTAGAGTGTAGAAGAGGGGCTATTAGATGGACCTTGTTTGGATGAAAGGCTTTTTATATTGGAGATGGCAAACTAGTAACCAAATTTGGCAATGTAGGTGAAATTTTTAGTGAAGTGTAATATGAGCTTGTCTTTGCCATTATTCCTCCAAGATTGGGGCATGGTGGTTATTTCCTTAACTTTGCTGTCAGAAAAAAGATTTAGAGTAGCTGGACATCCCACTAGTATCTTTTCTTTAAGTTGAGGTCTCCAACCTTAGAGATAGTGTAGTTGGGAAGTTTAGGACATGGGATTTGAAAGGAATTTGAGCTTGAGAGGCACTTGTCCTCCTAAATGTCGATGTGGTCATCTAAAGCTAATAAGTCTTAACAGAGGCTAATCCAAACCCAGGAGGCCCTATTACCCATCTGGGCTTTCATGGAATTAGTGTTTGGAAAGTAAATACCCTTCAGAAGTTTGGCCCAAAGGTACTCAAGATGGTTAGTAAGTGCTTGTGTCGAGAAGAAAGCTCTTTATATTCTAAGTGTAAAAAGCTCTTTACATTCTGAGTGTATGGTGGTCAGGTATAACAATTTAAATTTCTAAAGATGATAAAATACCTATCATACTTATCGAGAGAGGTGTTGTCAATTCATAATTTTTCTTCTTTTAGTAGATAGGTGTCACATAATTAAGATTAATGAAAATTGATTATAAATTTTGAAAATAAAACTTACCTAAACATTTTGTCAAACACTTAGGAGGCTACAATATAATCTAATGAAAAGTGAATTAAAAACTATGAAATTAAAGAAAGCTTGAGACCGAAGATAAATCATCCAATAAACATGCAATGAACTAATTTGAAGGTGAACATGTCTACTTATATGTATCTAGGCAAAACTATTATAATGTGGGTTAATTTAAAATAATTAAGTCTAATTGATGGAATACCTAGGAGAATATAGCATCAATTATACATCGCTTAATAAATCTAGACATGTAAGCTTTCTAACAAATACCTAATGTGTAAACATCCTCAACACAAGAACTATGCCTATATGGCATGCATAGCATTGAGAAAACATGCAAACATGAGAGATTTTTATGTAAATTACCTATAAATTTTTTTTATTAAACACCCAGTGTGCCTACAATTTCAATATAAGAACTAAACAGACATGGCATGAAAATTCAAGAAGAAATTGCATACAAAATAGGGATTGAAAGAAAATCAACCAACATAACATCTAAGTATGTAGAAATTGAAGGGTAATTGCAAATCATACCCCAATTGATCCAAATATATGAAAATCTTTAAGTATCCAATGGCCCATTGCCTTGATCTACTCTACAACATCATAACTCTAAAGAAATTAACAAAAGAAATTGAATTCTATGTGAGGATATGGAGAAAAGAAGAAACCCTCAAATCCTCTTTCTAATTTCCTAACTCTACTCTATGTAATGTATGTATATATTTATATACTTCTCTCAAAAAACCGCAAGTTCTATTTATAGTTTTCTTTTCTACAATTTACAAAAATGCCATTAAAGAATCCAGAATTAGAATCAAGTCATCTAGACAGAGGTCTGGACATTAGCCCTGTCTGAACACGCATCCAGATGGTGTAGCCACACTTAGCCCTTTTTTTTCTCCATCTTAGGCTCCTTGCTCCCTATCATGTGAGCAAGAGTGTGGATGATGGGCTTTCTAGACAAAAGTCAGAATGGTCTATGGCTACTTCAGCTCTTTCGCTCCATTTTTTACTTTAATCCACACTTTATGATCCAAAATTTCTTGCATTTACCTGAATTTGGTGAAAAACTATATTTAAGCATATCTAACGCTCATTTTAACCTTTCATTATGCATGATTAATCACCTTTTTAGCATGCTTTATTTGTCATTTTTTTGTGATTATATAATAAGCCTCCAATATTGCTTAGCAAAAGGAGCCAAAAAGATATATCTGTAAAACCCATTCGACCTAAAGCATCAGAGGTAGACAGCTTTTCCTACTTGCACCAATTAATTTTTCTATTTTCTTTGGAGTTGCCCTACTAAAATTTACTATTGGCAAAGTTGATTTGGGTGCATAGGACAGAAGAAAGCTTGGGACATATAATAGCATAAGATGGTATAGCTTGGGCAAGGCAATGGAATGTTACTTTTCCATCTTTGAGTTTTTGTTAATTATCCTTTTCTCTTACATAGCTACAAGCTTTAATTTTTAAATTGCCTCAGTTCGAAGGAAGTCCCAATTATTTAAATTTAGATTCCATGATTTTCATCCCCATAAGATGGAGTAGATCTATTCTAGATTGAGTAGGGGTATTTAAGGATAAGTACATTAAAAATTTCTAGTAGTTTATTGGAAGTCTAGAGCCTGCTAAGAATTCTTTAAGGTTAATTAAGAGATTGGTTTCTTTATTGGCATTTGAGGAAAAATAAAGGATCATTTTCCAAGAACAGATGACTGATGGGTGGGTAGTTATTCCTAACTTGAATGCTTGGGAAAGAGCCTATAGCCAATGCTCGATTTATGACAAAAGAGAGAGCTTTAGAGACAATCAAGAAAAAGAAGGGGGAGAAAGGATTTCCCCGCCTAAGTTCTCTTTTAGCTAGAACAGATTTTTCAATTGCTCTTCCTATTGATCATAATCGAGTAGTTGATTGAGCATATATATTAGATAATCCATTGTATCAATGTGCTTTCAATACCCACTTTCCATATAGTTTCCTCTACATTTCTCAGTAAACTCTGTCAAAAGCTTTACTTAGGTCAAATGTTTTAGCCTTTGCACCTTTTTCCCATTCCTTTTATTTTTCATGAAGTAGAAGAGTTCATGTGCCACCATGGTGTTTTCTTCGATTTCTTTACCTTTAATAAAGGCAGACTGATTTTTAGATATTAAAGACATCATCAAAGGTTTGAGCCTGTTGGTAGGGCCTTTGAAGATTTTTATAAGGAAAATTATAAAGGCTAATATGTTTATTGAGCAACATTTTCAAGGGAGGAAACTTTGAGTATAAAACCAATGTTTGTGTGGTTAAGCTCGTTGAATCGGTTCCTATTTGCAAAGAAGTCTTTAACAGCTGCAATGGTGTCAAGAATGAAAATAAGGGAGAGAACCCAATGTTTGAAGTCTACATTACAATAGTTAGAAGGGGTAAATATTCAAATGATACATTCCATGCCAAGCTAAAAATGGATAAATATTACTATTTCAAAATTTTACCCTTTTAATTTTGGTTATTATGCTCTGTAAAAAAAATTGATTAATATTTCACACTATTGAGAGTTACTATTAGCTTTTCAAAGGCCGTAGTAAAAAATAAAAAAAAATATTGATAATAAAGTTAACAATTACATTTACAACATTTATTCCTTTTAGTGTTAACTTCAAACCAAACGTACTCTTAGTCAGACTAAATGATGTTACAAAGGCAATTCTATATAAAAAGGTTTAATCAAGAGCATACATAGCTAGAAAACATCACTGTAAGAATTTGATGCATACATCCAAAGAATTATAAATAAATCGTCTAAGATAATTAGAGTGGTTTCACAATTATTGGAACCAAAAGCTAGACCATTTGAAAATGGCAATATAACTGAGATCTTAAATTATGTTTGAATAACAAATTGGGTGTGGGATGAAAGTTTTTTCTCTTTTTTGTTTTTTTTAAAATAAAAAAGAAAGAAAGAGAATATAAGAAATATCAAATAAATTTTCTTTTTTTATTGTAAGCAAATTACACATATTTTTTCTAAATATTAGGTTAATTACACATAGACTCCCTAAATATTAAAAATTTGCATAAAGTATTTTATTTTCAAAGTTACTTATCCTTGACCCCTTTCCATTAGATTAGACCCTAACTCTGTTGGAATACTTATTGTGAAGATAATTTTACCTTTAACACAATTAAATTAAATATGAACAAAACAACTATAATTTTATATATAAGTTTATACAAATGCGTACATTATAAAATATAATATATTTGTCAAAATTTAAAATTTCAAGTTGTTACGTTATTTTTATTCTTATAGTTTGGAGAACAATAGAGACAACCTTTTGGTTGGAAGTCTTTGTTGAAGACATTATATATTTTAGATATTAATTTATATTGACTTAAAAGATTTTGTTTGGAAGATAATTTAGAAGTTATGACACAATAGCATTTGTAAATTTGATACAACTTATTATTTTGTATATTTTGTTTGGTAAAAAATATTTAATTCTTTTTATGAATTACTTGGCATTAAGAAAAATAACATATTTAATCAATGTATTATTTTGATTAGGTTCAAGGATTTATGCATTTTTGGAAAATTAAATCTTTCATGTGTAATATTTGAATATGAATTTAGGACCATCAAAATATATATTCGATAACACAAAAGCATACCCATTGTTCCATAATTCATAAATGTAAACAGAAAAGATCTTCAAGTTCAGGATAAACTTTGGCAGTTATAAATCTTTCTCTCTATGTCCTAGGTTTGTATGACGATTTTCTATGGATACATTCTATCTGTCAAGGATAGAAAAGGGGACTTAGCCATATATATAGGGTAAACCTCAACCTAACTGTACCTTCCCATAAAAAGCTTACAATGGGCTCCTGAGGCCCACATTATTAACCGTACAACTAGATAATTAACATACCTGATGGATATACAGAAGCCCAATCAATATGGATCACTTCTTTATTGGGCTTATCTTGTATGTCTTAACTTTAAACTTGGGTCCAACCCGTTTTATTAAAATCAAAATTCAATTAATGAGCTTTCTCACTTTAAGAAAATGTTGACATTCTCCCACTTAAGCAAACATTAATTGAAGTTACAATTTTGAAAATATATTTGTTTAAAAAAAAAAATCGACTCGTAGGTCGAAATTATAAAATCTGTATATGGCCATGTTTTTAAAAAAACCAAGGAAAGTCAATGGATAACACCTAAAACAATCCTATCTAACAAGATAACTAATACCAAACCATGACTGTCATTACATTATTGATCAATGTAAGACCACTTATGATCACGTGTACGAATATCCTTATCAATATGGATCATATGTGGTAGTGTAGTTGAAAATAACACTCTTTAAGTGATCTCATAAATGTGCTACTCTTCTATTGGTTCTTAAATTCACTTTAATTGTATGTTTATTTACCAAGCAAGAGAGTTTAACAGTTTCCAACGAACCTAATATACCTTGCATATGTATCTCAAGAAAACTTTACGATGGAAAGCAAGACATTTTTCTAAATACCCAAGTATACCGAACTTGAGACTTTCCTCTAAATCTATATCATGGATACATATGCATCAATATATGACATATCAAACATCAAAAAATATATATATCCATGTATAAATGGAATTAAAACAAAATAACTAATAACCATCTATAAACTTTAATGACCATAAATAAACTGAAAAGTCTTAATATATAATAACTATCACATAATGTGGGAAAAATGACTCCCACTAAACAAGTACATCAAAAGACTTAACAACCCCATGTTTGAAACATAATTATTAAAAATAATAGATCGAAGTCCTTTGGTTAAGGGATTCGCCATCTTCTGTTCTGTGTCAATGTGCTCAGTGCTAATGTCACATTTCCTTACAAATTCTCTAATTGACAGATACTTGATCTCAATATGCTTAGAACCACTAGAAGTTTTGTTATTCTTGGAGAAAAAACAAAGCTACACTATTACCATGAAAAATCCTCAATAGTCTAGTAATCGAACCAATTACCTTAAGTTCCAAAATAAAGTTTTGTAGCCAAGCAGCTAGCAACCCTAAAACAAGTTACGGACTCAGTATGCATAATGAAAGAAGCCGTAACAGTCTACTTGACACTTTTCCAAGAAATGGCTTCTTTAGTAAGCATAAATATATATCCTAAAGTAGATTTTATATCATTTGGATGCCTAGCAAAATCTGAATCTGAATAGCTAACTATTTTAAGATTCTAAACTCTTCTATATACGAGCATGTAATCTTTTGTTCTTTACAAATACTGCATTACTTTCTTTGCAACTACTAATGGTTCATACCAGGATTTGAAAGGTACATCCTAAGAATAGTCACAATAAAAGCTATATTCAGCCTAGTACATACTTGTGCATACATGAGACTGCCAACTACCCTAGGATATGGTATATTTTGCATGGAATTCGCTTCAATGTCATTCTTAGGACTTTGATTTCTACAAAATTTGTCACCCTTGGTTATAGGAACATCCCTAGGTCTACAATTTATATATTAAATCTCTCAAGTATACAATTAATATATCATTTCTGAGATAACCCCAACATACCACGAGATCTATCACAACTAATCTCAATGTCTAAAACAAAAAAACCCTTTCTAAGATCTTTGATATCAAAAGTACCAGACAAAAACATATTAGTCTTATGCAGAAGACCCAAATTACCGCTTGCTAGTAGGATATCATCAGCATAAGGACTAAAGAAAATAAATTTTCTCCCACTAGCCAGTACATATATGCACTGGTTAACCTTATTTTACACAATACCCATAGAAGTGATGTTCTCATCAAATTTTTAGGTACCATTAGTGCAAGACTTGTTTCAAAACAATGAATAGATTTCCTCAATTTACACACCATGTGCTATTTACTTTCTTCCTTAAAATCCCCAAGTTGCACCATATAAATTTTCTCATTTAGGCACTATTTAGAAAATAGTCTTGACACCCATCTGATTAAATTCTAAATCATAATGAGCTAACAGAACCATGATAATTCTCAATGAATCCTTAGATGAAACTAGAAAAAAGGTCTAATCATAGTCAATACCCCATTTGTACTTAATAGGCTTATAGCTGGCTGAAAAGTCAACTAGCTACAATTTACCATTATGTACTATAGACCTTATCTTAATTGTCATATCATCTATTCATGTGCTAAACTAAGGACTCGAAATAGCACTAGTATAAGTCATTAGGTCAACCATAAAAAAAAGGTATAATTAACCCCCAACTGCACATAACCATCTATAGGTGTAAACAAAACAAAGATCTGGATTTTGGGTAATGAAATATGCATCATCTCACTACTCCTATATAACCTCATCAATCTTGCTATGAAAGGTCTAAATTAGTTCTATCATGCTCCAAAAACTTAGCAATCTGGAACTTAACACTTTTGGTACCCATTGTAGGACAATAGGACCTATGCCCTTAAAATGATCTAGACACTAAATGAAAAAATAACGAGTGGCTCTGGAGTCAATTTTTCTTTTAGTAATGTTATATATCCTAACCACAATGGGACAACGTTAAACATAAAGATGAATAAAGTTAGACTTTCTACTGGTCCACAACTCAAAATGTTTCAAAAACAAACTTATTAGGAACTTTATTAATATATATATATATAAGGTAGATTTTATGGCACTACCCCAAAGATACAAGGCAAGTTTCATCTATTTGTCATACTCCCCATCACGTTTTTAAGAGTGGGACTATAGGTTTAGGCTACACCATTTTGTTTGACACTGCTAGCCATGATATATTGGGCAATAATCCTATATTCTTATATGTATTTGGCAAACAGTCCTATATGTTGTCCTGTGACATTATGTCTATCATAATACTCACCTTTATGGCTAAACCTCAGAATTTTAACCATTTTAGTCAATCTACGATACAGTCAACATAAGTGTTTAGGTCTCCAAAATCAAGTGATATTAAAATATCATCTTTTATAAGCCTTTGAGTTCTCTCCTTAGAAATATGACCAAGTCTTTGATGCCTTAATAAAGAGAAATCCAATATTATGCAATCAAAACAGTTTTGGCAAACATCACCATTAGATCCAAAAAAATTAAATTACCAAAAAAATAAATTTTCTACTTCTTAAAATTGCAAAAGAACCCATTTGGTAACAAAAGGACAATTTATTGGTAAAATAGAGGGCATCAATTTACCATAAGCATAAATAATAGGGGTTCCTCGGTGCATCATTATCGTCTTCCCTTTAGGCAGAGAGTGTAATATGCTATGTGGTCCCTTTAGCTAACCACCATATGAAAATGCCTAAGTATTTGAAAAATAGTCCCCTTTGGTTAGACTAATCTTTCAAAAAAACAAAACAAAACTAGACACTTTCGAATCAATTGTCAAATAAAATTCTTGTCATTAGTCCATACAATGCCTCATTTGGGCAAATATTTACATGCAATAATACATTGGACATAATCATGTACCATATAGAAGAAAATTAGATTTTAATGAACGTACCCTTTAGGTAGTAACACTCATTTCAATCCAAAACTTTGTCATGACATTATTTTAGGTAAAATTACCATATGGCACACCTAGCATACTATTATGCTAGTAATCACATAATTGTTGAGTGTGTAACCGAATAAACCTATGATCTCAGATATATTGCCAAAACTATGCCTAAAAAATAATAATAAAAGTAGCCCGATGCATCATTATTGTCTCCCTTTAGGTAAAGAGTGCAATATGTTATAGGAACCCTCATAGCTAACTACCAATGAGAACACTCAAATATCTAAAGAATTAGTTCCCTTTGGGCAGACCAATCCCTTGAAAAATGAGCATTCTTAGGTTAGTCATCGAAAATCATTCGTGTAATTAAAAACATGCAATAGCATTCTTTCGGCAGGTGATTTTATGTAATAATACAATGGATTTGTCATACTCTAGATATCAATAGGTGTATCCCTTTGGGTAGTAGTACCTATATCAATTTATAAATCTTTAATATGATATTCTTTTGTTTAAATTACCTTATATTATTTTTAGCATTCTTGTATCAGAAAGATATGCTCACAATCATATCTTTATGGGTATTGTTACCTATTTGAATATACTTAGTGATCTCATAAACAAAATATATGTTATAAAAATTTGCTTAAAAATTTTTTGTTATAAAAAATTGATGTAAAATAATGATTTAGGCTCTTAAGGATGACTTATGAGGGAGAGTACAATTTATTAAAAAGCATCCAACAAGAGTGTTCATATCCTAAAGGTTTATCAAGTTAAAAACTAGTTATTCTTAGAAAAACACCCAAAATTTTCGCATAACTTTCAGAATATTGCATAAGAAAATGTTTAACACAAGCCTAAACTAAACCTTTAATTTTTTTTTTTAATTTGTTCCCATCAAACCAGAGAGAGTACACTATGCCTTGGTGTTGAAAATGTCGAAAAGAATGTTGGTCATGAAAAATCATTAAAATTGTGCATAATTTTCAAGAAAATGCAAAACTATGCACATTTTATTCCCCCAAGAAAAACCAGATATGCTCAAAAAATTTCAGAATTGACATTTTTGGATTCCTTATTAAAAGATTACAATTTATTTTATTATTTTTTGGCACGAAAAACTAAAGCCCCACGTACCTAGAATGCGCGGTGCTTCTACAAAAAAAAAATTAGCCAAAAAAAAGTTTCATTTTTTATTATTTTAATTAACAATCAGGGAGTACCAATAAACCTGCATGGTTTTCCCCTTTGGATGCCAAACCCATGAGATATATATAAGGATGTAAAAGGACCGGGTCGGGTCCGACTCGCCCCTTGACCCGGGCCTACCCGACCCTGTGCTGACCCGCCCCAATCGCCCTTTCTCTTTTTTCAGGTCGGGCCAGGGTCACCAACACCCGTCCCAGTTGACCCAACTTATTGTTTTAATATTTTTAAGTATTTTTTAATGTAAATAAAATACAAAATAAAACTTAACCAAACACATTAAAATAATTATTGATAAAAATTGACCAAACAAATAATTAACCAAACAAATGTAGAATTATAAAAAAAAAAATGATAGAATAATAAATAGGTGCATTGTTTCACATCTTATACATCCCAACTAGGTTGGTACCTATAAGAGTGACTATCATTTGCAAATATTACTTTATATATACATCATTATTATTCATTACTAGATCCACTAGTATGTTCTTCTCTTTCACCTAAATACATTACATCAAAATCAAGGGCAAGTTGCTTTTTTTCGGCATCTACTTGTTGTCTATCTTCGGCGAGATACCAATCTCGTAAACACATTAAAGTTTCTACTATCAGAGGGGCTAATCCACTCTTGAATTGACTGATAACGCACCTACTTGCACTAAATGCTTGTTCTAATGCTATGGTAGAAGCTGAAAATGTAAAAATATCATGAGTTAAAGCCGAAAGAACTGGAAACTTTGATTGTTGTCCCTTCCACCAGTCTAAAAGATTGAAATCATCTTCATTTTCTATTGGAGGTGTACTGAGATAATGTTGGAGGTCGGATGAATTTAAATTGGCACTTGTTAATGATTCTATCTGCCGAGATGTTATTTGTCTCCAAAGAGATGTATTGCCACCAAAGTCACGGTGAGAGTAGGACGTTGTGGTAATAGTTGTTTTGGGCAGTTGTACGATTACTATCATACCAACCCAATAGAGCTTGCATTTACTGTTAAATATTATTTAATTGTTTTTGAGCACTTTCAAGCTCATATATCATATCTAATAATTGAAGAAAATAATTTTCTTTATATCTAAGGTCTAAAATAGTAGCAATACCAAAATGTATGGGAAGTGGATTAAAATATTTATCAAAATTTTCTTTCATTATTAAAACCATAGGGGCATAATATTCTTGGAAAAAGTACTTTTTGAAAATTTCATCAATAACTCCCAATTGATAAACATCAGTAGAAGAACTAGGATAATAAATTTCACAAAATATTTTAGTAGTAATATCAAAAACACGTAAAAAATCCCTATAAAAATTTACATTTGCCCAATCAATGGGCTCAATACTATCTAAACCAATTGCTTGATTACTTAAAATAAATAAATCAATTACTTTTTGATATTTAATAGCAACTTTTAACATAATATAAGTTGAATTCCATCTTATATTAATTTCCATTGGTAATTTTCTAGATTTTAAACCAACTTGATTATATATGCTAGCAAATATATTAATTCTTTTTGGTGAGCTCATAGTACAAATTACAGCTTTTTTTTTATTTTCACAATAGAAGATTGGTAAATATCTAATCCATCCTTTACAATTAAATTGATTATATGGGCACAACGTCCATGAAATAATAAATTATTCGTAGACAAGGCATTAGATTAGTAATTAAAAAAAACATCATTATATAAAACATTATCTAAAGTAATAAAAAATATTTTTTATTTAATTTCTATGATGTAACTTCACTCAAAATAAGTTTCCCAATACTCAATCCAGTGTAAGGTTGGTCAACTAATTTAAATGAAGTAATGCATTTATTTAATTTCTAATTTTCATCAATGTAATGTGCAGTTATATAAATGTATTCAATAACTTGATAAGATTTTCACTATCAGAGGTTAAACAAATATTTTCATCAAAATTGTCATAATAAGTTTTTTAATTCATCTTTTTTTGTTTAAAAATCTCGTAAAACTTTATTTTTTGCAGTATTTCTTGAAAACATTGATATTGTAGCGTAAAATTATCACAAACAAAATCTTCAAAATATCGATTTTCACTCATTGTGAAGGGTTGTTCATCTTTAACAATATATCTAAATAAATTATTTTACGTTCTTCTAGGATTATAAGAAAAAATATTCAAATTACCCCTTTCATTACCTAATTGAGATTGCGTAACATGTGAAAAATATTGATCAATTACAGAATTTATGCGACAATCATGTCGGTGTTTTCTATCTAAATATCTTTTTAAATGACTATTTCCAAAAGTAGTCCTACCATCTAATAGATCCCGACAAATATTACATTTAGCCTTATGTATTCCATCATCTCATATAATTCTAGTAAAAAAGTCTCATATTTTTTAAGATGTATGCTGTTGGGCGTGGCGGGAAGATGATGCACGAACATCACCACTTGTAACAGCAGGTGTTGGTATTTGTGGTGATGTAAATTGTTCCATTTGTTCTTGAGGGGAAAAAGATATTGAATCTCCACCCTCCAAATCAAAAAAATGAGTGTCTCTAGGATCCATTAAGAAAAAATAATTTGATGAAAAATATACAAATTAAAAAAAATGAATGTATTCAAATTAAAAAAAATTAAATACTAACTTGGAATAATTTGAAACTTTGAATCACTTGATTTTCAAATCTTGACTTCAAATTTGTCAGAATTAAATGCAATTGAGCACAATTTGAGAGCACATTTGAAATTTGATAGCTTGGTATTGTAGAAATTTAAGAGAAAGAATTTTTTAATTTTTGTGTGAGTTTAAATGAATGTGTGGGGGTATTTATAATGGAAGATTAGAGGGATTTTGTAGTTATAAAAAAAATGTTTGTAACGGTTATTTAATATTTTTGCTTGTAAAAAAAAAAAAAAAATTCAACACGGCAGCCAGCACTGGCAGGCCACTGCCCATTTTGAGTCAAACGGTAAAATAAAAAAAGCTGTCAGCCGGTAGGCGGCAGTGCTCAGGAAATTAGAACTGCAAGCTACAGGCTTGCATGAAGGGACTCAACCAAAAAAAAAAAAAAAAAAAAAATTGCTACACTGTGTGTGCAACGGTAAAAAAAGAAAAAAAAAAAAAAAGAAAAGAAAAAGTTGCTGGCATGCTGCACTGTTAAAAAAAAAAAAAAAAAAAAGGCAGAGGTCTCGAACCAGACCTAACCGACCCAAGCTCTGACCCATGGAGTGGGGTCGGGTTGTACGGATGCCATAGGCTGGGTCGGATCGAGTCTATTTCGGGTCGGGTCATACGGACCGACCCGACCCATTTTCATCCCTAAATATATATATATACATACTTAAATTATGAACGGTGCGCTGAGTTTGGAATTTCAACGGTAAAGTTGGCATTGAAAAAAAATACCTAATCACAATATGTGCATAAAAATCTATGCCAAGTCAAACAATTGACTACGATAGACCATGGAAAACGAAACAACCTTAATGCTCTGGAAGTATATCTCACAATTCTAAAGGGGGTTTGGAACAAAAAAACAAAGTTCTCTGTGCAAGGTTTAATTTTATTATCCTCACTTGAGAGTCTAAACAGTTATACTGCCATCGGTGGAGTATTTTCATTAAGAAGCTCGCCCAAATTCACTTTAGACCCATAGCCAACGTGGCATCAAAAAAATAACATAGATAAAATAAAAACAGCGTCTTCCACCTTTAGCCGGATCGAAACGACCAGGTTTCAGCAAAAGTGACCCACTATTTTCCCAAATTTATATATTTATATTTCGCACAAACAATAAAAAGGCCCCTTACCTCAAGGTATGCAGATTTTACATATATATTTACATAGTAGATTTTGGTTGATCCCACACGATAAAGGATATAATAAAGAAGAAAATACAACACCATCGGCAAGAAAGAAACGCATCCCAACAAAGAAATAAAACAGCACAATGAAAATTAGAACTCAACTACCACTGTGACCGCCTAGGGTTTTTTTTTTTTCTTCTTCTTTGGATTTTACTTGAAAGCATATAACACTATATATAGTCAATTCTAATAACTTTCATTAATTACATACCCTCTCCCGAGTGTTTAAGAAAATTATATATTTTCTTTGAAAATTTAAAATTCTCAAGGATTACCAAATTCAACGATTTAAATACAATCTAACATTAATAAAAAAAATTAAATTATTAAAATTAAATAATGAACTAAAATTACTAAATAATAAAGTATAATTTAAATTAAATCTGATTCATTACACACTTTGTATTTAGTATATAAAGATACATGTCCATTCGATCAAGAAAGAATATTGTAGCCTATCTCTCTACAGGTTTTAGAAAACGGTCAGGCTAAAATTGCACGTGTGAAGGTAGGCTGAGTCAAATTTAGACATTGAATTGGTCAAGAATCTTCTTTGGATTTGAGAGTATTTTGACTATTCTAAGATGACATGGAATGACCTTGACATTAGGTCCCTGCATATATTACTAAAAGACTCTTCGATAAGCAAATTGACTAATTTTATTTTTTTTGGAGCAAGTTAGTGTGCATTTAACACTAATTTAAAGTGTTAGAAGAAAAAAGAAATTAGTTTTCTTCAATTTCTATCAATTTTTACTAATTTGTTTTTTTAGAATTTTTAAAAAATATAGCAAATATTTAACAATTTAAAACTTACCGACTTTTTATTTTTTTTTTCCAAATTTAATACTTCAAATAAGCAAGCACTAACTGTTTGAATTCCCATTATGGCTCCCAAGAAATACATTAAATATAATTTATTTTTATATATTTATATACTAAAAAATATTGTTTATTGTGGATGAAGAATAACGTGCAAAGATGAAAACAAAATACTAGCCTTTCATTGCTAATAATTAAAACAAACGATATACATATATAATGCATGGCTATATTGCACCACTTGAATTCAATTGGTTTGCTGTCGTTGTGACATACTGGTATTGGTACTCCTTTTTCCACTTTGGTCATAATAATCAACCCTCATTAAGAATTACTTCCTTGTTTACAAAGTTATTTATGGTTTGTATTTAAGAATATTAGGAGGCAAACGACTTAGACTGCATTTGGAGTCACGTACAAAATTAAAAAAAAATCAAAAGGAACCAAAAGTGTAATTTTTGGATGTTTGGAGTATAAAACATTATTTTGTAATAATGGTTAGATGTTTGTTATTGATTTGATATAAATTGTTAAAAAATATATAAAGTGGCACGTGATACAATTTTAATAGAGAATCTTGAAAATTTTTAGAATTTTGTGAAATTTTTTGGTACAAATGTCAGTACAATTTTTTAAAAAAAATTTTGACAGAACCGTTAGAACGCCCTCTTCTGACCCGTTCCAACGGATTTTTAAAATTTTTTCAAAAAAAGTTTAAATCTTTTAAGTTTAACTTTTGAAATTTTTTAAAAAATTTTAATTTTTTTTTAAGCCTCCAAACGCAACCTTAAATGTCAAACTTGGGATACGGTTTGTTTTGTTTTATCCACCAACTTTCAATAAACAACTATTTTCTAAGCTGCTGCCATCACTGATCATCTCAACAAATGACGTCACATATGAATATTAACAATTTGTTCACGTTGGGAATACGTAATAGCTAATTAAAGTAACATTTACGCACTGTTTGGATTTTAAAAAAAAAAAAACCTAAAAAATTCTAAAAATTTCTACAAATGTGAACTACGAAATTATAAAATTTAAATATTTTACTCACTGTATAACAATTTTATACAAATTTATATAACAATTTTAATATACCTATTTTTTAAGTCCATTTTTCAGTTTACAATTTTAAAAATAAGGAATATTTGTTTTGAGTTCATGTTTTATTATACAATCTTAAAAATAAGAAAAATAACTCAAAATAGATTTGGTGACTTTATTTTCAAAATCTCTTTTTGAAAATAGAAAATGAATTTACGTATGAAATGAAAAATAATAAAAAATTATTTTTGAGTATTCTCAATCCAAAGCAAAAAATCTCAAATACGTAAAATAAAAAATATCAAATCAAATGTATTTTTTTTTCTTGTTTTGAGATTTTCAAAACATAAAACAAATAAAGCTGGAAATTAAAAACAAAAACAAAAATAAAAAATAAAAATACAAACCGAATTGCAACAAATATTTTTAGTTTTATAAATGAATGTGTAAAAAATTTAACATAAATTATTAAAATAATTTTGTAATACTTACTGGCTGTTAGAAGTTACAATTCTTGTAATTTGAATTTAATTCTTTTCCTTACAGAAGATTGGTGGATATGTTTGTTCACTGGTGGATATGGTAAGTCAATGGTCTAAGCAGCATTGAACCTTCTGTTCTCACTTTAAGTTTTAATGACAACACATGGCTTAACATGATTGATGAACAGCAAGTTAACTTTGCAAACAAGGTTCATTTGGCCGTGGATACCAAACCCATGACAACAATTTAATGATTAGGTATTATTCTTAGAATGACCGGAAACAACGGATTGGTTGTGTTTGGTATTACATTTATGAT
>QLOD02139824.1:0-18791 GCA_003260245.2 Sideroxylon spinosum | reverse complement strand
TAAGCTCCCATCAAATTTAATTGTTAAATCAAATGACTTTTAGTATTTACCTCAAATTAAGTCAATTAAAAAATTTTGATTTTTAAATATCCTATAATTTTATTTTTATACCCCTAATTAATTTACACAAATGAATTTTTTATAAGTTTTATTCAATTAAAGAAATTATTACATCATATTGCCTCACTCTCTGTTATTTGTCATATCTAGATACCATTTGAAGTATCAACCAACTTAAAAAAACTCTAAAAAATTTCAAAAATTTTAAATTTTTTAAATTCTAAAACCTTTTAATGTTTTCAAAAAATCTATAAAAATCCATTGGAACGTATCATATGCATTCCAAAGGATTTTACCAAATTTTTGGAAAGTTAAATTGATATTTGTATAAAAAAATTTCATAAAATTCTAAAAATTTTCAAGATTGTCCATTAAAATTTAGTTACGAGTCACTTCATATAATTTTTAATAACTTTATATCAAATCAAATATAGACATCCAATCATCATTTCAAAATAAATTTTTGTGCCCCAAATTCCAAAATTTCAATTTTGATTCTTTTTCACACACCAAATGGCCCCCTAATTAAGATGGATATTTGAAGTTGGAAATATATATATATACACACATGAAAGATTAAAGAAACCACAAAAAAAAAAATGAGACAATCTTAAAGCTTAAAATGCAATTAAATAAACATACAAATATAGAGAAAGCAACAGGCATAAGCTGAGAAAAGATCAGACTGTTGCTCCAGTATACAAATCCGAGCTTCAACAGTCAATAAATTAAACCTTATGAGCCTTTTCATCCCGGGGATACGGTGGGCTTTAGTCTAGTGCAAAAAAAAAATTTACTAAGTAAATTTTAAATGAAAAAAAGAATTAATTCAACTATTTCTTGAGCAGTCTAGCCCATCTCTTCAAAAACTCAATCTCAGTCAATACTCTTTGAGATTTTCAATTTATTGAGTTTTGACTTTAAATCCAGGATATTTTGTAATATTGACTCTGTTCCTGTTCTGATCTGATGCGTGTCTTGTGCTAATTTGCTCTCTTGGTATAAAATTTATTAACAAAAAATGTCACGTATTCATTGCGATGTCACATGTCTAAGATGTGCGATGAAATTTATTGCTAAATTAACTGGCAGAATGAAAAAAAAAAATAGAATAATTCAAAGTACAAGTCTTAGGAAAAAAGTACACAAAATTACTAAATATAATTTAGCGAAAACAAACCCACCGATACCATTTGGATCGTACTTGGCAATGGACGAAGAACAGAGTAATTGATTACAGTGGACGTAGTCTTCCCCTGCTTCCAGAGTCTGACCAACCCCTGTTGATCTTCAGACAGATTTCTCGCAGAAAATTGGCAATCGTCGTCTGTTGGATCCACTTCCAGAGCCTTTGTAGCTGAGAGTGCAGGAACCAACTCGCCAAAAACAGAGCATAGAGCAAATACAGAACCAACTGGGCTGAGCCTGGGAAAAGAATTGATGCCAAACACACTCCACATAGCGAACCAAACACCACCTTGATAGCACGAACCGTCGGGGAATTACGAGTAAGTTCCCCGACATGGAAAGCCAGGCAATAAATGAGCAGACTAACGATGGCAACCAGCATGATCTTGGGGTGCGTTTGGAAAGGAGAAAAAGCCTTTCCTTGGCCTTTCATTTCCAGGAAGTTGAGCAGCACCGGGACAAGAAAGGCAAGAATGGCATGCCGGGGAGTGGGCGGCAGAAGATACTGAACTTGCAAGAAGTAGTTCCTTCTGTCGATATACGCCACATTGATTATTCTTGCAGCCATCAAATTGCAGAGAAGAGAAGAAAAGGGAAGGGAAGGGAAGGGAAGAGAAGAGGAGAGAAGAGCTTGAAATGAAACAGGTTGGTTTATCCATGTGGGTCGATTGACGCTTTTTATATTGGTGTTCCATGACTACCGTTTCCGTGTTCTCACGCTATGTATAAATCGTCAAATTGACTTGGAACATCATTTCATGACATGAGATAGCTGAAAAGTTTCGGTTCAAAAGAACTACAATCTTGGAAAACTTTGTATTTGAGGGTTCAAAGGGTTAATTATTCAGTTAGTATAGCGACTTGTTTGTCAGCCAAAGGTAGAAAACTGTCGGAGGGTCCCAATTTTCTAAAGCATAATATCCCTAAAGTTAGCAATGAAGTTTTGTATTGTTTCCACCACACCCCTGTTGACATATATATATATATATAATTTGTTTGCTCATAAATTATAAATTAATGTTTCTATTGATTGACTATAACTCAAATTTAAGTTTTTGAAAAGGTTATCCAATAAGAATTGAAAGTAGAAGGTAGTACCCAAAAATGGAGTGTAATTTTCCACTGAAATTCTTCCTAGGTGGACAGGTGTATAGTATGCTGGGGGTAGGATAGAAGATTCTAAAATACTTACTTTTTATTTTTATTCTGATTAAAAATGAAATGGTAAGAAATTTAAATAACTATCAAAAATTATTTATTTATTTTTAATTCTTAACCTAATTAAATAAGAATGTGTGTTTGAGATTTTATTTTTATAATTTTTCTCTTTTTTCTTCTCACTCTTTAAATTTGTGAGTTACATCTATTATAAATACACCTAACAGCATTCTAGTTTTGTTTTTGGTATTGTAGGTATTGATACCAATACGTTTTAAGGTATCGTTAGAATTTATCGTTATAAAATTATATACTGTAAAGATATATATATATATATATATATATAATCAAACTGATTGGTGTATTATTTAGATAATTATAAAATATAAGTTACAAAAACCATATTAATATTGATTGATATAGTTATTTTATAATGCTTTACATTTTATAATAGTAATAATAAAATTTTATCAAGTGAAATCCATTCTCATTTCTTCAAAAAAAAAAAAAGAGAGAGATTTTTAATTGCTATTCCTTCACTAAGCCTAAGGAACCATCATACGGCAACCCAATGTCACAAAAAGTCGCCCCCGGGGCATAGGTCAGTTGGCAACACGAGAGGTAGATTTGCTTCCAAGGTGTAAGGTTCGAGCCGGCTCTGCTGCAGCGTGGGAGTAACACTCTTGAAACATAGGGTGGGCTCTTTGTGGCACCCGATCAATGCCTCCCTCTCGGTGGGGCTTCTGACTTTCTGATTTACCTCCTTCCATTAGCGTGGAGCAGTCGGTGGGGGGCCATTTGGGTGTGGGCAACACCTTTTGCTTCCAAGGTCACAAAAAGTCACAGCAACCGGCAGCAAATTTAACCTTATGGCCCTCTTCGTACATGCCATGCAATGTCATATTGAACCTTAATGTCAAGTTCCCATTATGGCTTGATAAATTTTTTTTTTATTATTATTTTTTTCCCAGAGTATCTGAATGAAGACAAGTGTCTAATTTTGACTCTACGCCCCTTTCGGAACCTCAAGCTTTTAACAGCATTAGTTTTTTATTTTTTTAAAAAAATTGATTAAAATAATTTTCTTATATTTTAAATTTATTCTAAATTATTTAAAAAATTATTCAAATAAATTAAAAAACCCTAGAATAATAGCTACAAAAGTAGTAACGTACCATAAGAGCATTGCCGGTAGTTCCCCATCCCAAACCCTATCTTTAAATATAAAATTTATCAGTAAAAAATACCATCCAGCAATGTTTCTATACTTATACCTCTTCTCTACAGCATATTTGGTTCCCAGTATCTGAAGAATGAAAATACACCCCCTATCTCTTTGTCATGTCACTCCCAATTTTGAAAATATATCGTTGGATTCAAATTTAAAAAAAAATATCTATTGTCATTCAAAATTTAAAAATATTTATTATAATTTAAAAATTCAAAAACTATTAATTAAAATTCATTAAAATACTAATAAATTCAAAAAATAGTTATTAAAGTTACATTTTCAAAAAATATTTATTGAAACTCAGTAAAACGTTTATTGATTTAAAATTTGAATATATTTATTAAAATTTATATTTTCAAAAAACTATTTATTAAAATTTAAAAATTCAGAAAATATTTATTAAAATTATTTATTTTAGAAAAATGTATGTTTGAATTCAAATTAAAAAAGTTTAAATTAAAGTTTATTTACTGCTGCCCTTTTAAAAAAAATATTTTTCTTGTTTTGGTTTAGTTTTTTTTTTACAAAGTCATCTTAAGAAAAGAATTTATAATCTACGAAAAGAGATCGAATCTTTGGGAAATTCAAATTCAAAACGTAGAGTACAAGTAAAGTTTTTCAAAATTTTTGAGCAAAGAATGGAAATTCATAGAAATCTTATTAATTTTTATTTTTATTTAAAATTTTGCTATAGGGAATTAAATTATTTTCATAAACAACTTTCAAAAATAGCTTTTTAATTTCTTTTTATCCCCTAGAATTGAAATTATTTATTTATATATTTAGTTTATGAGTGCTTGGAATCGTGGAGAAGACGGTAGGCTAATATGTCCCGAAAACATCAATATTCCCTTTAATCCCAAAAATCTATTCGTAGAAATTCCCCTATCATCTACTCATACTCCTATAGTAAAAATGGTAGAAAATAATCAACTTATTATTGATAGACGTTCAGTAAGGGATATACTTCAACAGGATAGGCATGCACCTAAATCTTGTAATGTGTGGCATGAAAATCAAAGACCTTTTAATTTCAAAGCTGGGATGATCCAACTTCTGCTAACCTTTCATGGTATGGAATCCGAAAACTCATATAAACACTTAACTAGATTTAAGAATATTTGTGTGACTTGTAGAGATCAAAATTATCCCATAGATATAGCATTCTTAAAACTTTTCCCTTTCTCTCTTAGGGATAAAGCTGCTAGATGGTTTGAATTCTTGCAACCAAATTCTATTAGTTCTTAGGACTAAATGCAAGTTAAATTTCCTAAGAAAATTTTCTCTCCCAATCGAACTGATACCATTCAATACCAGATTTTGAATTTTGCTCCTCAGATTGATGAAACATTTTACTATTACTGGGAAAGGTTCAAAACACTTCTACATTCTTGTCCACATCACGAATTTAAAGTTTGGTGTTTAGCAAGTATCTTCTATAGACCATTAATACCACAACTAAAACAATCCGTAGAAACCATGTGCAATGGACAATTCTACGGTAAAAATCCTGAAGAAGCATATGAGTATTTTGAATTCCTTGCTGAAAATGCACAAACTTGGGACAATACAAGAACTCAAAACACCCAAGCTGCTAGTGTTACACCAAATAGATGTTTACAACAATTGAGTAAAACTGATGACTAAAAGCCAAATTAGTAACATTAGCTAGAGGGATTGAGACCTTGAAAATTAAAAAAGGAAACACTTACGATCAAGAAACCTATGGTAAGTGTTTATTTCCTTACGTGTCATAGCTAAGCACACAAGATAGATGGTTGCCCTATGATACCCACGTGTAGAGAAATGGTGCAAGGACAACAATCTAGTGAATTAGCTATCAATGCGATCCACCAATTCTGTCCACCATATCGGGGACAAAATCAAGGCGGAAATCCATTTTCTGAAACCTTTAATCTAGGCTGGAGGAATCATCCTAATTTTGGATGGAGAAATAATGGAGCATTAATGGCTCGGTAGTTTTATTCTGGTTCACCTCCACCTATTCCACAAATTCCTACCTATAACCTAAGACCGTCTTAGAACATGGGACCATACTCAAATACACAATTCCTTCCTAATAAGCAGTCCATCGAAGAGACTCTTCAGCATTTCATGGCTACTATATTGTGGGGCCAAAATAATCGAGTAATGGATGACATAAAAGGACAGCTGACTTTTATAACCCAAGCACTAAGTAATAGTTGCCTGATCAACCATATCCAAATCCATCTGCTCAAGTAAATCAAGCTGAAAGATCGTCCAATGCTCAAAATAATCTTGAACAAATTCAAGCTATCGTGACACTTAGAAATGGTAAAGTAATAGACAAAACCATTCATCTTAGGGTGACTGAGCCTGGGAAAGAGTTGGAACCTAAGCAGACAGTGGTCCATATCAAATAATTGAAAGAGTAGGTATAATGGCTTGTCGTTTGACTTTGCCTCCTAGTTCTCAAATCCATAATATGTTTCATGTTAGTTTGTTACGAAAGCATTTGGGATTAATTGCACCTGTCTCTATTCAACTTCTCCATATTTCAAATACTTCTACTATTCTCCACGATTAGAAACTATCCTAGATCGTCGTATAGTTCGTAAACGAAAATATAGTCCAAAGTTTGAAATTTTTGTTAAATGAGAGGGAACACCAACAGAAAATGCAACTTGGGAAAATGAATTGCGCTTTACCAAGTTATATACTAATTTTATCCTTGTGGATAAGGATCTTCAAGTTGGGAGGAGGGAGAATAATACATGCCACTATTTACAAAGCCATGTAAATCGAGGTCTTCGTGCACGAGCTGAGTGGAGAGTAGCCAGGAAGACCTAGTCTTGGATTTTTTTATCTACTCTGCTATTTGTTTTGGTTTAGAGCTTAGTGGTAATCTTGGTTATTAGTTATTTTTCTTTCTCTGGCTTTCCTATATTTAACGTTATTAGTTAGATTTTACAACCAGATGTAAGGCTATATATATGGCCTAAAGAAGTTGAATATGAGTATTAGTTATTTGTCCAACTATCTCTTCTTTTTCCCTTTATTATTTACTTCATCTCTTCTATTCAAATTCTATCTTATCAAACGTTTTCAACATATTTATAATTTTTACCAAATTATTACAAATTAAACGGTAAATTCATTTTGTTGCATTTAATGAGGAAAAAAACATTTAAACAATTTTCTTTTGTTCACATAAATTTCACTATAGTATTGATATGTTTATAAAATAAATATGTACATAAAAATAGAAATAACAAATTATAGTTAAGAAAAAACAAAAAATTCTTAGAAAACAATCATACACAATATATTCATCCTCTTACATTAATATAGAATACATACTTTTGATAAGAATAACTACAGAAAATAATCCATTAGGAACTTCATTCATTAAATTTATAAATTAAAAAATGAGCCAAAAAATGATATCCGACCAATTTTATTAAAAAATAAAAAATTACATGTTAAGCAATGTACAAATATTTACTTAAGAAAATTTTATACCAAAGAAATATTAGGATTTTGCCAGAAAAGTTCAAATAAATAATTAATAACTAATTGAGGCTTACAATGTTCTAATTTTATATTTTGAAATTAATTTTAGAACTAAAAATTGTAGGATTTTACCCTAAGTTAGAAGGACCCCTTCCTAAAATTTTGAAAGGCCGTAGGAAAATTTGCTAAAAAAAAATAAAAGAAAAAAAACCCAACAATTTACAAAAAAGGGGGGAAAAAAGCAATTTTAAGCCAAAAATTTTTCTTTTTAGGACCAAAAATCGTTCAACCAACTATTTTTCTTCCAACTACTTTAACCCAACAATTCAAACAATTAACTCATCAATTTAAAAAAATTAAAAAATTAGGGAAAAAGTAAAATAAAACAAAACAAAACAAAACCCTAGGTATTCTATGTGTACAACTAATCACATTTCCATATAATATACACGTTTACATATAACATTCTCTCTATGTATAAATTATAGTTAGGTTGAAAATATTCTTTGAAATGGTACTTTTAAAAAACACATTTTGAAATGACGTTTTAAAAAACACTCTTTGAAATAGCTTTTTTTTAAAAGCAGTCTTTCAAATAGTGCTTTTTCGACTAAAAAAATTCATTTAAAAACATTATTTTGAAGAATATTTTCCCAGCTAACAGTATTTTTTCAAATACTGAAAAATTATCAGTATTTAGCCAAATTTTGAATATAATATTAGCACAAAAAAAAAATTCTAGTTCTAAAGTTATAGATGAAAGAATAGACTCACTTCAAATTGTCACTATGTGAACGAAAATTATTCAACTAAAGTAGTTGAAATATGGGTTCATCGAAATTAAAAAGCATTAATTAAAAATAAAAGAGTGGCCAAAAATTGAAAAGCTTGTGGACCATTGGACTATTTTCTTTTACTGCCTCCATGCATATTTGTTAGGGAAGAAAGAAGATGCGTCGAGTTTTAATTTACTCGATCTCAATTTAAATTTTTATATTGGTGAAGATCAAGTCAACAAATAACTAGTAAGTCTAGAGCTCAACTCATAGATAAATCAACTAATCAAAACAATCTCATTTTGATTAAAATATTATAAACTAAATCAAAACGATATTATTCTAATTTAAAATATTATAAAAAATATATTATATTTTCGAGCAAATTAGAAAGTTGTTTTTAAGTACAATACTTAATAACTTGAACTCAAATTTTAAATTAGTCACATAATGAACTCGAAGTCAACTTATTTTACAAGCTAGTTTTTGGCCAACTTATAAGTGCTCTAAATAACTAAATTACATTTGTTTGAACTCGGCCTGTTTATTTTTCAAACTTGACAAATGTTTTTAACCTTATTTATCTAACTTATCAAATGGACATAAATGAACTCTAAATGAGCTCATTGTGATCAGCTTATCGAACACTTGATCCTTATGTGATAACAAGGCTAATATTAGCGCAAAATAGTTTTTGGTTTGATGATCTAGGGTGGTTGATAATTGGACTTAGCTATGTGCAAGGGCTTTATGGAATTTTGTGGCGATCCATTTATGATTGAGATGTCTAGTAGGTTACGATCCTCCCAAATTGAATGGGATAGCTAAAAGGAGTTAGTTTTTATTTTTCTTTCCTTAGTGCTTGTTGATGATCAATTTTTTTAGCCATTGGTGTTCTCCTTTTTTTCACTCTTTGATTGTGTATTTACATTAGAGAGTTGGTTTGTGGTTGAGTCTTAAGACGTGTGAGACAAAATAGGAATGAGATAAGGACTTTGGGATATGCTAGTTAATGGCTTGTTTAAATGATTGTTATTTCTCTAACTCCAATTTGATGAATTTTTTTCGTTGTATAGGTATTATATTCAAATTTTGGTTAAATACCAATGACTTTTCAATATTTGACAAAATACTATTAGTTGAAAAAACAATATTTGACAAAATTTTTTTAAATAATTTTTTGTAGTTAAGAAAGAACTTTTTGAAAGAGTTCTTTTAAAAAATGCTATTTTCAAGAGTGTTTTTTAAAAATGCTTTTTTAAAAGTGTTTTTTAAAAGCACTATTTCAAAGAATATTTTTAACCTAACTATAATTTATACATAGAGAAATTGTTATATATAAATGTATATATTGTATATTGTATGCTAATGTGATTAATTGTACACATAGAATGCATAGGGTTTTGTTTTTTTTTTTCTTTGGCCCTAATTTTTTTAATTTTTTAAAGTGACGAGTTAATTATTGAAATTGTTGGGTTAAAGTTGTTGGAAGAAAAATAGTTGAGTAAAACTATTTTGGCCTTAGAAAGAAAAAAATATTGAGTTAAAATCGATTTTTTTCCTTTTTTTTTTCTTTTTGTAAATTGTTGGGTTCTCTCTCTCTCTCTCTCTATTTTTTTTTTTTTTTTTTGGTAAAATCTCCTATGGCCTTTGAGAATTTCAAAAAGAACTCCCTCTAATTCAGGATAAAGTCCTATAATTTTTGGTTCTAAAGTTTATCTCAAAATATAAAATTAGAAAAATATAGGCCTCAATTATGCTAATTATTTATATAAAATTTTCTACTAAAATCCTAATATTTCTTTGATATGAATTTTTCTAAAGTGAATTTTTGTATATTACTTAACATGTAATTTTTAATTTTTTAATAAAATTGGTCATATTTCATTTTTTGGCTCATTTTTTTATTTATAAATTTAGTGATTTAAGTTTTGACTTTGTTATTTAGAATTTTTTTTTCTAATGGATTATTTTCTAAAATTATTTTTTTCAAAAATATGTATTCTATATTAAATGTAAGTGGATGAATATATTGTGTGGTTGTTTTCTAATATTTTGGTAGTTCTTAACTATAATTTTTTATTTCTATTTTTATGTAAATCTTTATTATCTAGATAGATTAAAACTATACCATTTCAGCGAAATTTATGTGAGCAAAAAAAAAAATATTTAAATATTTTACGCTCGTTAAATGTAACAAAATGAATTTAAAATTTAATTTGTAAAATTTGTAACTATGTTGAAAATATTCTTTCAAATGATGCTTTTAAAAACACCATTTGAAAGAGTGTTTTGAAAAAACTCTATTGGAAAAGAATGTTTTCTAAAAAGACTCTTAACACTCCCAATTAATAATACATTTTCAAATAACTAAAATTCTCAGCATTTAAACAACATTTATTTAAAATATCAGCACAACAAAAAAAAAATAAGAAAAAAAAATAAAAAATTCTCAATCTAATACATTCTGAAACATGAATGAAGACACTAGGCAATCAATTATATTCAGCTCTATATATATATATATATTTGCAGGTTATTCAGCCCTATATATATATATATGTAATTGAGAAATTCATTCTAACTCCTTTGAAACTATGGAATTAATAGAATTTGATTTCTTGAGAATTTTTATCATTTCTTATATTTAGAATTAAATATAACTTTATAAGTTAGATTTGATTTCATTTCATAATTTAAATTTTAGAATTTCTAAATCATTTGAAATCTAATTCAAAATAATAAGATTTGATGATAATTTATTATTTTCTTACGTAATTTAAGTAATTGAATAAATTTGTATTTTTATATCATACTTTTTCTTTTTATTAATATAATCAAATTTGACATTTCTCTTAACTTTAATCAATTTAATTCTTAAATTTAAATTGTATTTTAAATATAAAATTTCACTTATAAAAAATGAAATGAGGTCAATTTCTTATTATAAAATAAAATAATTCTGATAGGAATTTGTTTGTGGTGGAAAGCATTCCTCTTTTTGCTGGAGTTTCTCTCTCCGAGTTGTGGTTTGAAACTGGAGATGTTATTGATCACAAAATTTGAAGGCATTTGTCCAAATGCATTACCATTTGAAACTTAATCCTGCACTCATGCATATCGAAAAAAGACAAATAAAAAATAATTTTAACATTTTTTCTATTTTTTTGACACTTCAATAGGAAAAAATTAATTTATTTTCATTTTGATTATATTTGTGTGCGTAAAATCAAATGACTTCATAATTTATCTTTTATTTATTTATTGATTTGTCTTTTCTCTCCCAATCAAACGAGGAAAAGGCGGATTTGATTACGGGGGTAAAATTTAGAAGATAAATAATACAGAATAATATATAAAATTTGATAAAAGATTTGATAAAAATTAATTTTAAATATTTAAATTTTGACGTGAATAGCTAATATGAGATAATAATATTATACTGTATTATATATTTCTATTTTTGAGATATATAATCCAAACCATATTATATATCTTGACTCATTTTTTTTTTTTCCCTTTTAACACGAAGAATCCGTTTGGTGCGGCAAAAAATAACGAAAAATGGTAAATAATGTGGTTTAAAAAAATTTTTGACGTTTGCTGCGCAACCACCAAACCACGTTTTTTAGAGATGAATAGTGAAACTTTTTGACTTTTGTGTTAACTTTTTGTCGAGAGAAACCGTAGGAATGGTTTTTTGGTTCTGTTAAAACAGTTTTACGTTAAAACTTTTTGACTTTTACGTCAACCGTTTGGACGAAATAAAGGAGTAGGAAAACCGTTGGAATGATTTGATACTTTCCGTCAGTACGATATACAAAAAAAAGTAAAGTGGGGGTCATTTGATAGGTTAAGAGTTTGTGTTGCTATCCGTAAAAAAATTTTACTCATTTGATTAACGGAATTTTAGTTATGTAATTTTGTTTAAAAGATACTAAAATTTTTTTTTTTGAAATTTGGGAGGATAAGAAAATGTAAAAATATAACAGTGATAAAATTTAATTGGAAGAAAATATAAACATTTTGTAACTTTCGGTAAATTTTAGTTTTTAGATTGTTGCCAAATAAGATCATAATTAAACTTATGAAATAATAATAATAAAATAATTATTTTAATTTATAAAAATTATTAAATCATCATATTGCTAAATAATTGCTTTAATCTGTAAATACAATTAAATCAGCAAATAACATTGAATAATTTATACGAGACATGAGTTTAATTATAAATCCTTAACATATTCGTTAATGCATCACATGAAAAAATGACTTCATAAAATAATTAATTGATACTAGAAGAAATATTTAATTAATCTTAGATTTTTTGGTAATTTTTTAATTACGAATATATTTAATTTATTTATGTATTATATTTAATCTATTTATAACGTCATGGTTCAACTAATTAAACCATTGATCTTTGATCCAAACATTTTTTCAATTTGCTTAAAAGTTTAAAATATTAATGAGATCTATCTCATTTCAAGCTTGTTTGATATAATAAATTTTATAAAAAGTCGTTAAAAATTTTTAAAATTTTTTACTATACTTTTTAATTAATTTTTTTTTATCCAAACGCGCTGTATAATAATTTTTAAGATGTTCGATTGATTTTATTTTATTTCATTTAAATGGGTCTAATCAGATTCATTTTTAAACCAACCACTCTGCTATACGGTGGTGCGTCTTCTCTCAAGCTTTCGGAGACAGAGTAATCCAATAAGATGCTACTCACCGGAACTTCAATGATCACTCAATCTTTACCTTTAACAAACCCTAATTCCGAGTCATTGCCGATCACCACCGCCGTTGCTGCCGTCAAGTCCACGGTGCCCGGTCGAAGTTCCGGCAGCACTACTACTTCTACGGAGAGGAGGAGGGGAAGCATGTCAGCCTTTGAAGCTCGGGTGTCTCTCGTCCTCGCTCTCGCCGCCCAAACCTCCTCTCTCTCCCAGCGACGTACATGTTCACACCTATTCCATTTATTTATTTATTGTTTTTTTAGTGTGTTTCTGACCTGATTATTATGATTTTGGAATTTGATTCTTTATTTTCTTGTAGTTCTGATGAATTTGACGACTGAGACCGCCAAGTACGTATTTCCGCGGAGGTTCGAGAGTCGTAATTTAGAGGAAGCTTTGATGGCAGGTGCTCTTCTTCTTTTTTCATTTTGTTATTATTATTATTATTAATTTTTTTTTTTGGTAGGTTTTGTTCTTGATTGTGATTTTGTGTCTAAGTTTTTTATTTTTGTTTTTGCAGTTCCAGATCTTGAAACGGTGAATTTTAAGGTTTTGACTAGGAGAGAGCAGTATGAGATTAGAGAAGTTGAGGTTTGAATAGCTTTCTTTTTTACTTCACTTATAGGTGATTTTACCAATTTTTAAAATTGAAGGGTTTTTGTGTAATTCACTTTTTGGTAAGCATAAAATTTATTAACGAGTAAAAGGCTTTATGAAAATGCCAAACTTTATACCAAAACCCACTCTTGACCTGCTCTCAAAGTCTTTACAGAACTCATGAGTGAATAAGTTTCCAAATAGACTTTTATGGGTTTTCTATATTTTCAAGTGAGAGGCAACAAGTGTTTCACCCTTTTTTTTTTTTTTTGATTGTGTAACATTATTCTTTTCTTGGTATATTGATTGTGGATCATATGCATTCTTCCACTAAATTGACTACTATAAGTTAGATATAGTAGCTAGGAATCAAAAACCCTATAATCAAATGTTACAAATATATTTCTAATCCTACAAAAGTAAGCTAAAATGAAATTAACAGTTTGATGTAAATTGTATAAGGTATACCAAACACTTAAAAGGTTTCAATTGTTATAGAGCCGGACATATAATTTTTTGTGAGCTTTGTTGAGGATTTGTTTTGTTGATGTTGGTGGGTTTTTGAGCATGGTGTTTTCTTGATGCTTGTTTGTTGTCCTCTTATTAATAAAATTCTTTATTTATATAAAAAAAATAGTTTAAAAGCTCTAGCAAAAGAAATTGTAGTATATAATAAACTATGTTTTTACGTGATAGGCCGTAGGTCAAATTTTACGATTTTGTGCTTCGGTCTTTTGGAGCTCCATAGACTTTAGATGTAATCTCGATTTTAATTACTTTGTATTTCCTAGACTTGATTTAATCCTGCTAATCAGGGAGAGGAGGGTGGATGTAGGATGTAGGGTTCCTTGTAAGTGTAAGTTTGAGATGAGATTGTATCATAGAGCAATAACCGTTTGAAAGTAAAGCTATGCGTTGGAAAGCGACTTTATTCCAGATGTGATGGCATTTTTTAAGAATGAATACTAAAAATTGAAGAAGTGACTGATTATTTTAAGATAAAGATTGAAGAGGATGGTATCTATAGGATTCGAGTTGGGTAGTTAAGATGGAAAGTGCTTAGGGTATTTTATGTAATAGTAAATTACGTACTACTGAAAGGAAAATCTTATAGGATGTTATAATACTAACCATGCTTAATGTTAGGTCATTAACAAGAAACACTCTCAGAAGATGATTATAAGGAAAATGAGAATGTTAAGATGGATGTATGGTAACATAAGAAAAGATAGAACAAGATTAAAAGAAGGTTAAGGTGATATTGTTTAAGATGGTTTGATTATGCCCAACTTAGACCTAAAAATGTACTAGTAAGGAAGAATGATTTGATCCAGGTAAAAGGTATAAGAGGGACAAAAGCTAGATGTGAAATTACATGGACTGAAGTTCCAGTTTCAAATAACCTTATAGTAAACGTAACTTTTTACGGAAATCAATGGAGGAAAAAGATTTATTTAGCCAAGCCCAACTAGTTTGGTATTAAGGTTTTATTGAGTTGAGTTGAATGTGGTGCTTGAGAGAATCCTAACCATCAATAACTTTTCTAGTAGAGAGGTCAGGTCCTGCCAAGTGGTATTGCTGGTGTAAGAGAATTGCAAATTGATGAATCACCTTTTGATCCCTTGCTTGGTTGCAAGAGGTGTGAAGTCTCCTATAGAACTTTGCATTTTATTAATTCAAGGTTATGTTGGAGTTTGAGGCTTTTATTAGGCGGAGAGAAATTTAAATGAGAAGAAGTATTAGAGATGTTGGCAGTGGGCTCCCTTATTTTTTTTTTCTTTCTGCGAAGAGGTATTCACTCTTTCAGAGGAGTCGAGATGTCCATCATGAAATTAAAGCACTCTGCACTGAGGTCTATGTGTTTTTTAAGCTTTTAGGGAGCTCTTTGGTAGTTTGTAGGTAGCATTCTGTATACACATGGTCTTACAGTTTTCTATTTTAGAAGGTTGTTGTTTTATAAGTTTTGCATTTACTTATATCTTGTTTGTACCTTTTTTATTGTTGCACTTTCTCCTTTCAAATGAGATGGTTTTATTTTATGCCTACCTGGCATGTACATGACTTACTTTATTATTGTTGCTTTCTAGTGTATTGATCTTACCTCAAGAATATATATGTATATATATAATTACAATTGTTGATATCTGCTTTTAAATGCATTGTTTTGTTGCTTATTCATTTTGGTCCTTTTTAGTTATCTTAATGAAAAATAATTCTCTTTCTTTCTTTCTTTCCCACCACCGTCCCCCTTCTCAAATCTGACCTTCCTTTGTAATTGTGATTCTCTTTATTCTTTTTGAAGACTTCTTCATTTGAGAGTATTATCTAAATTAATAGTGTAATTTTGATGCAGCCTTACTTTATAGCTGAGACAACAATGCCCGGGAAATATGGTTTTGATTTAAATGGTGCATCACAATCATTCAATGTTTTAGCTGAATACCTGTTTGGTAAGGTAGCTGAGGTTTTTTTGTGAGGCTTTCAGATAATGGATTGATTGCAGATCATAATGTAATATGCCTACCTATATTTTTTTGTTTGTTCTTTTACATGTTCTTAGAATACAACAGAGGCGAGCATGGAGATGACGACCCCTGTTTTTACTCGTAAGACTCAATCTGATGGGGAGCAAATGGAAATGACCACCCCTGTGATAACAAAGAAGGTAAATTTTTTATGCATACTTTTTGTCAATATTTGCTTTTGTTTCCTATATGAAAAGATATTTTTAATCAGCCCCTTCTGTCTTTTTCATTTTTAATGCTATGAACATGTCATGTTAGGTGGTTGGGCGTTTTTTGTTGCTTGACAATTATGGTGCATTGAGAAATCAAACCTCTTCCAAAAAAAATGGGAAAAAAAAAAAAAAAGAGAGGAGTTATTTATTTGCATTTTTTTTTTCAAAATTCTGTAACTTGTATTAATGTTCTGTCATTACCTTTTCTGCTTATTATTTATTTATTTTTATCTATATTTATATTTTGTTTTCAGCTGGAAGATCAAGAAAAATGGAAGATGTCTTTTGTCATGCCCTCAAAGTATGGTTCTAAGTTGCCACTTCCCAAAGATCCATCTGTGACGATCAAAGAGGTGCCAAAGAAAATTGTTGCTGTTGCTGCCTTTTCAGGTTTGTCGTAACTTTTATTTGTGACGGCTTTAGACGTTGAAAAAGTAGCAGTGTGGTAATTTCAAATCTTTTTATTCTCTGTTGATTATCAGAATCTGAGATTTTAAATATAAATTTCTTCATTAAACAATCACTGGCAATGACATTGTCCTAAACTTGGAAAAGTCAGTCCGGGTGGTTTTCTTGTTTGTCATATGGAGTACATGAGCAATTGTTACACACACTGTACGTGAAGTACATGCACATAACCATATCTTTTGTTTCATTTTGTATGCTAGATGCTAACTATTTTATTCACAAACAACCATAAATGCTCAGTCTTGTTAGTGACAAAGTAGTAGTTGTCATGAATAAATAAGGCCGATCTTGTATATTGAGGTAAAAGAACCAATAGTATAGCCTAAGATCTGGTATAAAAGCTCTTATGCCATGTTTTTGGTTGGTCATATGCTTGAGGAACTGGAATGGGAATTCCCTGGTCAGCCAGAATTCCCATCCTTGATTGATCTTTGACCAAGGAATTATTAACACTTTTTTCCCAAAGTTGCGAAATTGTAAGATTTGGAATCTGATGTGATGTTTGACAATTTAGCAACTGGAGGAACTTTTCTTAAGATGCGAATTAACAAGGTCGCTCTCATTTGTTAAATGTATTTTGAAAGGGAAAGATAATTTAGTCTTTCAATTCATTCCTAAATGTATTCATATCGTCCAAACACTAGTAAAAGAAAATGGCCATTCTAATTCCTTGACATACGGTTGAAATTCCTTTGTCCTTACCGTTCGCCCATTGACAACCAAACATAGATTTACGTTGCATTGCGGTCCTGTTGTTCACAGTAGTAGGTAAGGTTCAAATAACGTTTCAGGTTATAAATAATTCAAGTATATATATTTTTATTTTTGCGCACAGTGGCATGTTAGGCTCAAATAATGTTTCAGGTTATAAATAAACCAAACCAAACTAAACTAAAATAAACCTTTTTTCACTAGGTGGGGTCGGCTATATGGATTTGACGACGCCAATCAAATCTGTTTAGGGTCATGTCCTCCGTTAGATCCATAGAGACAAGGTCATGTCTAATAATTTCTTTCCAACTTTTCTTAGGTCTCCCTCTCCCTCTTCTATTCCTGACAATCTCCATGCTTTCACACCTTTTAACCAGTGCCTCCATTGGACGTCTTCTGATATACCATTTTAAACGATTTTCTCTCATTTTATCTTTAATTAGTGCTATTTCTACTTTGGCCTTAATCTCCTGGTTTCTAATCTTATCTGTCCTTGTAATTCCACACATCCATCTTAGTATTCTCATCTCCGCAACTGCCATCTTATGAACATGATTATATTTTTTGCCCAACACTTTAATCCATAGAATAACGCTGGTCTTACCGTCACCTTATAATACCTTCCTTTCACCTCGAGGGGGATTTTTTGATCTTACAAGACCCTCGAAGCACTCCTCTATTTGGTTCACCTGCCTGAATCCTATGCCTTTCATCAGTATCAATCCCTCCATCCTATTGTACCATAGATCTGAGGTACCTAAAGTTTTCTCTCTCTACAATCTTTTGTGTGCCCAAACTTACTTCTATGTCCTCAGTTGTCCTACTTTGGTTAAACTTGCATTCCATATATTCCGTTTTACATCTACTTAGCCTAAATCCTTTTATTTCTAAGTTTCCTGCCACAATTCTAACTTAACATTTACTCCTACTCTTGTCTCATCTACTATGACAATGTTATCTGCAAATAGCATACACCACGGTACCTCATCCTGAATATGTCTTGTAATCTCATCCATAATTAGGGCAAACAAGTATGGGTTTAACACTGAGTCTTGGTGTAGACTAATCGTGATAGGAAATTCCTCAATCTTTTCGTCAGTCGTTCATATAAATGTCACGACTCTATCATATATGTCTTTTATTGTCTCAATATATGCGACACAAACTCCTTTCTTTTCCAATACTCTTCATGGAATCTCTCCAGGAACCCGGTCATATGCCTTTTTCAAATCAATGAACACCATGTGTAAATTTTTTTAACCTTCTCTATACTGTTCCGTTAACCTCCTCAGGAGAAAGATAGCCTCCATGGTTGATCTCCCAGGCATAAAACTAAATTGTTTCAGGTTATAAGTAATTCAAGTATATATATTTTTATTTTTGCGTGTAAAAAGTTTTTGGTAAATATAAATAACCCAAGTTCCATAGATGACTTGATTCTTGTGCTGCTCCCTTTTTTTTTTTTTTTTTTTGAATCAGGCTTTGTCACAGATGAAGACGCTGCACGCAGGGAATCAAAATTAAGAGATGCTTTAAAGAATGATCCTGAGTTTAAAGTAAAAGAAGGTGCATTACCGGAAGTTGCACAGGTATAATTTTCATTAAGCGAATAGAAATTGATGATG
>QLOD02139802.1:0-18810 GCA_003260245.2 Sideroxylon spinosum | reverse complement strand
TCACCTCACTGGTTTATCTTCTTCCCACCTCCATTAAACTCAAATTAAGCCTCTGTTTAGGAGAGGAAGTAAAAGGTTGATAGTAGCTGAAAGCTTATCTTTGGTACTTAATTTTTTTGATTTCTTTTAAATAATTAAATTTCTTTCTTATTTTTTGAATTTTTTTTAAATTGTGAACTGTAAAATATAAAAATCTTAAATAAACACACAAAAAAAAAATTACAAACAAACTATTAAAATACTATTTTTTACTTTTTCAAACACAAAAAAAAAAATTAATTTTTAGTAAATAGTTATAAAATTAGTTTTTTTTTTTTATGCTCAAATTAAGCCTAAGACGTAAAAGAAAGTAAGTAAGGTCTGTTTGATAGTGTTTGTGTATTTTATCTACGTTTAACTGTTTTTATTTTTTGTCATATTTTTTTGAAAAGAAAAATAAAAATAAATTTGATAAGGTATATTTTAATAAAATATTTCATATAATTAATATTTTTATAAATTAATTGAACTAATAAAATATATTTTAATTTTATAAGATATTTATTTATTAATAATAAATAAATTTAATAAAATTTATTAATAAATAATATAATTAATATAAATTATTATTTTATTTATAGAACTAACTTAATTCAATAATAAATGTTTTTAAGAGGTAATCATCACTTATTAAAAATAAATTTAATTATAAATTATTATTTTAAGGGCAATTAAATTAATTTTAATATAGATATTTAATATGTAGTTACTATCTATCAAAATTTTACTAAAAGAAATCATTTTAATATGTAATTATTATTTATTAAAAATAATTCTAATATGATAAAATAAATCATTTTTACAATGATATATTATTTTATTTTTAACAAAATAAATTGCTTGATATGCAATTATTTTAAAAATAATTTAATTTAATAAAATAAATCATTTTAATCATAAATTATTATTTTTATTTTAATAGATAAATCAATTTAATATATTATTTACATTTAAAATAATTTTCTTTTAATAAAATATTTGAATAAAATAATTAATTTTTCTTTGGTGCAACCAAAATTGATAACATGTTTATAAAAGAAAAAAAAGAGAGTAAAAATATAATTTTTCTAGATTAAATTTTTATTTATTAGTAAAAAAATAAAAATAAGTTTATTAGATATTTTGTTGTCAATTTTTAAAATTTTATAAACATAAAAAAAATAAGCATAAAAGATACTAAACAGGGCTTAAGAGAAAAAAAAAAAATTAGCCCTTGTTTTTTGGAAGAAGTCAATGGAGGAAAATAAAAAGAGGTAAAATAATTAATCTTATTTGGGAGAAGAGTGAGGGAAAAGAATAGAGGAGAATAATTCATTCTCATCCACCTCCATTAACCTAATTTTGTTTCACCTTCAATTTAGAGAGAATGAATGTTTAAAAAAAAATTTGACTTAAATTTATTCAATATAATTTTACTATTTTACCCTTGATGTTTTTATTTATTTTAAAAGTGCCCCCAGCAAATAAACCATAATATATTAATTCTACTAAAAATTCCTTTATGCTTACTTTCGGATTGTTATAAGATTTTGTATCCATTATTTACTTTAGTATTATTAATATGAATATTAGGCAAATTTATTATTATTGTTGTTGTTATTATTGTTTTTATTATTTTGGATCCAAACAAGTTTGAAATTGTGATTGTCGAGTTGGGTAAGCTGTTTGATTGAAGAATGAATTGCCTTATGAAAATAAAGTATTTTACATTTGGATTGAATATTTTTTTTTAATAATCATGTATATTACTTGTAAATATTTTGACAATATATAAAAATAAATAACGCGATATATTTTATTTAATATAATAATATATTTTAAAGGCTACAATAACATCTTTAACCAAATTCTTCACATTCCCTTTCATTTCTTTCCATTTCTCCAAACAAGAAAATAATTATTTATTATTCATCTCCACTTCCCATCTTTCCCAAAAAAAAAAAAAGAAAAATTAGTTAAAATTCCTTCCTTTCTCTTCGCCCCCCCTCCAATTTATTTTTGTTCCATTCTCTTTCTTTTTCCTCATACCCTCCCAAACAAGGGTTATTTAAGATGAGAAAAATATGACAACAGAAAAATAAATAGAGATATTTTATTTTACTTCTAATTTTTTTAATTCTTAATTTGAGGTGCAATGACTAAAAAAATTAAATTATATTTTTATTATTTTAAACATATTTATAAAAAAATAAATATATTTTAAAGAGTAAAATAATATTTTAACCATATTTTTATTTTCCATTTTGATTTTTATATTTTCTAAATAAAAAATAATTAACCTCAATTGCCTCACGTTCTTTTTCATTTATCTCTTGTATTTTAATTTACTTACCTTTCTCTATCCCTCTTTCCTCTCTCCCAAACAAGAACTAGAATTATTCATACAAATTGAGCTAATAAGTGAGTAAGCCTATTATGTGACCAAAAGATGGAATTAAGAAATATTAATTAGTCAATTAAATACTTTGTAATAACTTTATAAATACATTTATAAAAGGGAATATTGGGATATGAAAAGAATAGTAAATTTTGAGAGTTAATCTCAATCGGAGAGAGGGTTGCTCTCGAATAAAATCCAAATTTTTTTTATTTTTTTTATTTTTTCCTTTTATTTTCTCACCATCCAAACACCAAAAAATGGATTCATCTCAATCAGTTTCAAAGCACTTTCCTAGAAAAAAATTTTAAAGTTCAACATTAGTGGAAGTTGAAACTGATGCAGGCTATAAAGAATTTCTACAAAACCAACGACAAATCAGTGAAAGAATCAACAAACTCATGAAATAGATAGGGATTCAGAATGATTGAGAAGAAAAATTCCTACAAAGCTAACAAGAAATCAATGAAAATATTAGGAAATTCATGAAATTACTAAGGATTCAGAATCAAGAATTTGAAGAAGATACACCTAAGTATGAAATCAATGCCTACACTTCTCTACAACAGCTTAACAAATACATCATCGAGAAATCCAAGGAACCATATCCAACTGGTGTCACCTTCATCTTCATCGACATTGAGCAGCATGACTCCACGAACTTAAAGAACACCATCTTTACGTCAAGCAATAATCCATCGATGGCTCCATCATTCTTGAGACTATCATCCCTTTCACCGGCCGCATAGATAAGAAATCACCATGCTTTGTCGAAATAAAATCGAAAGAACACATGAAAGCTCTCAACCAAACTGAAGTTAACTGTGCTAAGGAACACAAGAAGATCAAGGGTTTTGAATTTGTCCAATTTAATTTAGAGGAATCATCCATGACCATTCTCACTGCTATCCATGATATCATACTTAAAGTAACAATCTTGAATCTATTGAGCAAAAACCTAATAAGCTGCCTCCAAAATTGCCATCTCAAGAAATTAGGTTGAGAGCTATTATCGAAGGATGCATTAGATTTGTCTACCAACGGTTTGATATTATGTTTGATAAGCATTTGGTCTCTTTGACAAATGTGCCTTCTCTGTTCTGGTTGGTCGATATTGGAGCAGAATTCCAAAGATTTTGGGTTGATAACCCATGGAGATCTATGACCAGTGTTACTAGAGATGTTGTGGTAGTCTTCAGGCTCCCAGCGTCAACGGTTTACCTCAACAATTGGGTTGTTGATTGAAACTACCAATTGAATAAAGAAAATCAATTAACGTGTAAGGAAACTTCAATTGATTAATAACAGAATTCGAAAGTGTTTATAGCAATTGAGCTTCAGCTCTATATCAGAACAAAAGACAAAGAGACAGTCGTTAGATTGGATTATAACTAATGGTTGAGATCCAATTGATGGTAAAACTCTAACGGCTTAATACCAAAAATGACATAATTTTATAAACAAACTTATTCATAAATGACACCATTACAACCCTAAGCCATGTGCTTCCATTGAACCAGTAAGAAACATATGTCTTCGATAATCAACTCATTCCCCAACTCCCAACAGATTAGTAGCTTTCATAACCACTTTATATCAATTCCCTTTCCTTAAAAAAACCCTTGTCCTCAAGAGTAAACCAAGGAAAACGATACCTTATTTCTTCAGCAAACTCTTAAGTAGCTTCTGTTGAAAGAAGATCCTTCCAATGGATGAGTAACTGAAGTGCATCAGTATTTTTATGTTTAACCATCCTCTAGTCCACTATGGCTTAAGGCTAATATATATAAGTGGTTGATGAAGTTTGGCAGAGGAACAAATGGATGGTTGGGAGAACTTTAATTGAGAAACATGAAAGGTAGGGTGTATTTGATTAGTAGGTAGCTAAGGTGTATAAGCCACTGCGCCTATTTTATAGATAATCTAAAAGAGATCATAGCACTTAGGGCTGAGTTTAAGCTTGTTTGGCACTCCAAAAAATACTGAAAAACATTGGAAACCTCTAAAAACCTCTAAATTTCTCTAACACATTTTGCACTCCTCATACTTAGTAAAATTTTTATAAACTTATATATATCTACGTATCCCAACAAATTTTTACAAATCCTAATAAATTTTTATAAACCCTAATAACATTTCACAAATCCCAATAACTTTTTTATAAATTCCAAAAACTTTTTAACCACTTTCAATAAATTTTGATATAAAACCACTATGATGGAATCCAAAAAACTGTTTGGATGGTCCCTCTCTCTCCAAACAGCTTACACAAAAGTCAAAAACTTTCACTATTCATCTCTGAAAAATATGATTTGGTAGCTACACATCAAACGCTAAAAAGTTACCCTAACCACATTTTTCTTTATTTTTCATCGGGCCAAACGCACTCTTTGTGATTTTCCCTAGATTATACTGGTTGCTACCTCTATGTTTGTGCTTATTAGTTTAAACTGTCATCTTGTGTTGGGCCTTGTTAAGCTGATGCTTGACCACTTTAATCATCTCATCTCTTTCGTGTAGATACATTTTGACTTGAGATATATGGGTAAATGGTAACTATAAAGTATTTAGAAGGGAGTAAGACCAATGGATGTATGATAGGTAATATTGTAATAAAATTCCGCTAAGGACAACCACTAAGCCCAATATATAGGATTAGCACTGTACATAAACCTTAGGTACCCCTCCAAACACCTATTAATCATCTCAGTTTATCCATCTGACTATGGGTGATATTATATGGAAATATGAAGACCTATCCCATGTAGTTTGAAAAGATCTTGCCAGAAATGACTGAAAAAAATGAGTCTCTATCACTTAGGATATTCTCCGGAGTGCCATATAACTTAAAAACATAGTCCATGTAAAATTAGGCCACCTCGTGTGCTGAGTAAAGATGCTTCATAGCCATGAAATTGCTATATTTACTAAACCTTTCCTCTACCACAAGAATGAATCCTTTCCCTTGAGAAGGAGGTAATCCCTCTATGAAGTCCATGCTTACATCTATAAAAACATCATGAGAAATAGGTAAGGCCTACAGCAGTCTGGGTACCACAACTATCTTAGCCTTGTGTCTCTAGCATATGTTACAACTCCTAACATAACTCTTGATGTCTCTCCACATTCCTTTCTAATAGAGCACAGTAGTCAATCTTCTTACAGTAGCCACTATGAGAAATAAGACTTCTAACAATCGCCAAAAGCCATCACAAAGGTCTTTGGTGACCCTTTTTTGGCGGCCACCAATACTTAGGTCACCAAAGACCTTTGGCAACCGCTGTGGAGTAGGAGTTATATTTTAGTAATAGCTAAAAGTGGTCACAAAATGGGTTGTCGAAAATTAGATAGGACTTTTGGCTATTGCCAAAATCAGACACTAAAAACTAAAAAATAGTCACTAAAAGTGTTGCTTAAAAGATATTAAGGAACCTATAACAGTAGCTTTTAGTGGTCACCAAAGAGATACGGCAGTTACTAATTCTCCTCATTTTGTTATTTATTTATTTATTTTTAATAAAAATCCCTATATAAATACATGTATATATTCGATAACAATATCGATAATCAAATTCATAAAGCTAATTAACAAAATTAATCTAATCACACAATCGAGATCCAAAAATAAATTTAAGATTATACAAAAGGTTTAAAAAGTAGATAAGCCAGCAAAACTTATTATAATAGTTTGAAATATTTAAAATATTACAACCAAAACAGTAAAATAAGAAAAGAATAAAAAAAAAAAAACATCTTCTCATTTCAAAGTAGAGACAATATATATTACACTTGAAATATATATATATATATATATAAACAATTAGTTTATAAGTTCTCCTAAATTATTTCTATAATTACACAATGAACTTGAAAGTAGTCAACACCATAATTGTCACATCTAATAACTTGATTACAAAAACAAAAGTGTATAACCAAGGTAATACCAAATAATAGATCAAAATAAGCAAAACTAGGCAAAAAGCCTAACCATGATATTATCAAATATAAAAAAAAAAAAAAGACAACAAAAAAAGAAGCCATAAGACGTCACGAAGATGATCTATATTTTCACATAAAATGTAGAACAAATGTTTTATTCTTCCACTAGAGAAAAATCCCTATACTTTCTTTTCCTTTCACATTGTCAAAAAAGCATCAGTTATCTCAGTAAAAAGATTAGAACTTCAACTATCAGGCCCGATCAATGTCCCACAAGTCAAATTACTCTTATTCATTTGTAATATTTCTCGGACCTAGAGATTGTGACATGTGATACTAATGAGATCAGTGATACTATAATATCTATTAGAGCTAAAGATTGTCCCACTACTCTTAGAAGGCTAAAAATCTTACTCAACCAACTTTGAACTTAAAGTTTAAAATCAAATATCAGAATTACAAAAAAAAAAAAAAAAAAACAAAAACAAAAAAAGAATGAGACGAAGAAGAGAAAAGAAAAAGTCAAATAGGGAAACCATCTAATAAAATATTTTACTCTTTTCTTAACGTTTTTTCCCAATCAAAGAGGATTTAGCAGGAATTAATGATCTATGTTATCTATATATCAACAATATTGAAGTATACAAAATGCAATTATAGTATCACTCGTCCATTAAAAACAAATATTCCATTCTTACAAAAGATTAAAATGCTATTATATTAATAATGGTAGTGACAAAAGCCAAAAAGAGATGTAGATGTAATCACCTGCAAAGAAAGATGGGTTTAACATTACAACAAATCTACTACTATAATTAAATACTTAATAAAGATTACTTAGAGTGACCAACTGATCATTAGTGTATAAATGTATATATACACTAATTATATAATAAAGGGTCTTCAATAAGATCTTGGGCATATCTTCTTAGAGCAGGCAAACCTATATTTTATGCCCAAATATGTGCAAACAAGAAAAACTTAATTACTAGTGGATGTCAACCTTGAACAGAGCTGGTTTAGGAAATGTTTAACCAAAAATATAATAATTTTTATTTTTATTTTTTTGATAACTAAATTATTCACAACCACAACGACAATCACAAAATTATTCAACAAAAAAATTAAAAAAATCCAAGGAATTCAGGGGGTAAGAATGATACTTGAGAGTGAGTAGAGGGAGAGGGCATCAGGGGGCTCCGAAGCTATATTCGAAGTTTCAACAAATGCTAGAAATAGAAATAGAAAAACAAGTATCACTAGGCATCTATAGAATCACAATATCAATAACTAAAATTACCTAATCAGCCACAAGTGTATATCTTTATTGCTTCAATGAAACACAAATATGAATGTCCCTTCCTTAGTATCCTTTGCAAAAAATGAAAAAAATATTAAATTAAAACTAAATAGAAATATCCAACCCATTAAATAGTTCATGCTAATGGACTTAGAAAATTCCATTATTGCTAACTCGATTCGAAGTTGAAAGAAGCTAATAGAAAAATTGAGGAAACTATTTTAGGCTTGTTAACAAGGGAGGGGAAATTGGAAAAGAAGGAGTTTCGGCCGGGGTCACCGTTTTTATGTCTAGGGGCCTTTTTTAGTGACTGCAAACTAAAAGTCACCCGAATTGGTGGATCTCTCAAACCATTTTTTCTAGTAGTACGTGATCGATTAAATGAATAAAAGCATATAACTAACTAATGTTATTATACGATAGATTATAGCAGTAAGGATTTAGGGCCTGCAAATTCGTGATTCCTTGACCATGATTCTTTTGCTCAATTCCATCAACAAAATAATTCAAGAGGGTACTCTAATTAAAAGACATGAAAAAGCAACAAAAAAAAAAAAAATTTGTAATGAATAAAAATATGGAGCAAATTGGTGAGATAACATATCGATCATCCAAGAGATAAGTATAATGAAGTTGTTGAAAAGTTATTAGAATTTGCAGATTAGTTATTGAGATTTGTAAAAATGTTATTGTAGTTTACAAAACATTTGTTGTAGCTTGTGAAAAGTTCTTGGAATATGTATATATATAAATAAATTTATAAAAATTTCACAAAGTGCAAAATGTGTCAGAGTTTTAGAGATTTTCAGAAATTTTCTCACATTTTCAACGCTCTAAATACACACTTTGGCCCAAAATAAAAGAAAAGATATTAAATGAAACTCATAATAATCCAAGATAAGGTAACAAAATTTTCCTACATCAAGTTGGGGGAACAATTGAGTTCATCGCTCTTATGTACCAAATATTCTCTAATTGTGCTTCTAATACGAGACACAATTAGTCATAAATTTAATATTTCGTAAGAATTTTGATTATAAATTGAAAGATAATATATCAAATCACTAATTTTTTTTTATCAAAATTGATCGCAAAAATGATGTAATAATAGCCTATGTAATAAAAGTACATGTTAGTGAATTATTATTTTACAAATGATAAATCCATACCACATTATCATGATTATAAATCCTAGTGGAATATCATCATTCTTATAAAATAGAACATAAATATATAAATATATATATGAAAAAAATAGATGATATGAAATTGAGAATGGACCAATTGTTGTAATGCCATCTAGTTATTTGTTTTTCTTGAAACGAGGATCATTCTTTATGCCACCAATAAATTCCCATCACATGTGAAATGACTACTAGACATGCAAATGTTTTATTTAGATTAAAAAATGTCTAAGCAAAAGCATAATTTAATTTTTTTCCTCACTAATTATTCAAATAATTGGACAATGAAAATCAAACAACAACATAGAGTGTATATAAATAGCATTGGAAGATATAACGAAATAATGTGTATGGTTCCTAACTTGGGAGGAACAATACCCAAATAAAGAAAATCTAAACAAATCAAATAGGATCATTAAAGCTAATCATCTTCTAGTGCTGAAGAATTTCGTTCCAGAATGTTAGGAAATTTCTTTGGCAAGGTAAACAAAGGTTCTTCATTGCACGAACCATGAAATGTCAATGCTAGCGAGTACCCCAGGGCTTTACAAACTGTAATAGAAAAATCTATCCAAAACATCACCAAAAATGATAAAAAGCCTTAATTGTAAAAGTGTGGATCTAAACCAAAATTTAAGGGTTATTCATGAAATTTAACAAACATTCAAATGATTTTGTTTTTTTAAATTTTCAAAAAATCAAAGCTGAATCTATCTCTCTGCACATGCAGTCTTTACAAAATAGGATTCATGCACGGAAAGGCAAAACTATTGCACAATGAGTTTAGAAGAAACAACAAAATGGTGAAAATCCATGTTACTGTAAAGCATTAAATCCTAGTGAAAATATAACGAATTCAATTATGAACCAGTAAGTGATGCCTCAAAGTTCCATGTGTTGTTTATCATTGTTTTCGGGAAAAAAAAAATCAAAGTAGAAACAAATGTGACAACCTTCTTAACTGTTACAATGTCAATATTATAGAATATTAAGATGGATTTATGGTAATATAAGAAAGAATTAGGGTAAGAAATGAGTTTTTGAAATATATTTAAGGTGTCATCGACAAAAAAGAAGTTAAGGTAAAGTTGTTTATGAATTAGTCATGTTTAGGAGAGAATTAGATATAAATCAACAAAAAACGTGATTAAACAAAAATCATGAAAAAACATATAATTTCAAATAATCTTACAACAAAACAACTCCGATAGAAATAATTGATAGAGAGAGGAAAAACTTAGAGATGAGAAAGTGAGAGAGAGAGAGAGAGAGAGAGAAAGAGATCTAAGAAATGACATGCATACCTAAGGTGGTCATTGACTCACTGGACATTTATCACTGTCCGTGAGCTAGTTATTAGTGAAAGAGAAAACACCAATTCGGTGAGATGAGAGATAGAGACGTGGGAGGGAGATAAAAATAGGTGAGTTCGATCCGTTAGCTTCTTCGATTTGTTCAGAAAAGAAACGAGAGACAAGAAAACATCTTTGATTACGATTAAAAAGAATAATCTCAAATAGACTAAGATCCAATTTCGGGTCACTTCTTGGTGAATATGATCCGCCATAATCTCTTCGATCCATTCATTTATGTGCTAAAATAAAGAGAGATTTGGAAGGAAAGTGGAAGAGACTTTTTGTATATGATAACCAAAGGGAGTGGAAAAGCTGTAGTAATTCTTTAGAAAAGCCCGTTTCCCTTTGTCTTTGAGCTTTCATTCCTCAATCCACTAATTCGTTCCTTCATATGTCTCCCCACCAATAGATAGAGACAAATAGGAATAACCAAACGGTGTCTACAAAATACCAGTATCATGCAGCTGCTTCAAAGCCAACGTGATGCTCCTTGGTCAGATGACCAAGATATTGGCGAATACCACATATGATCGAGAAAAGAGTACCTATAATCACATGAAAACCATGAAAGCCAGTTGCTAAGTAAAAGGTAGAACCATAAATACTATCCGAAATAGTGAAGGGTGCTTGATAATATTCCATTCCTTGAAAGCTAGTGAATCTAAAGCTAGTGAAACGGTAGCTACTAAAGCATAAACTGCTCATTTTTCTTTCCCCGCTCGTATAGCACAATAAGCCCAAGTTACGGCAGCTCCGAATGAAGGAGGAATAAGGGCATTAAGAAAAGGGATTTCCAAAGGATCTAAAACCCAAATCCCTTTTAGAGGCCAAATACCTTCGATCTCTACCGTAGGTGCCAAAGAAGAATGAGAAGAAGCCCAAAAAAAGGCAAAAGAAGAACATAACCTCCGATACTTAAAAAAGAATAAAACCATATTGAAGTCCTCAAGAGCTACTTAAGGCACTTTAGTGCAAACCAAAAGGATTGGAGCTGTTGGATGTTGCTCAGTGCTGCTATAACTTAATAACCAAAAAGCTCTATGGCGAACTTCAGCCTCTTCGAGTTGGCCATGAGGCAACAGCCTCTGATGCCCCAAACCATTGCGACAAGAGGGGGCTTGCCCATCAGCCTACATTACCAAGAGGTGGCTTCCCTAGCAAATTGGATTCGTCGATAATGGACCTAAACACTGTAGAAGTCTTGGGGCTATGGAACCTACCCCACATTGGAGGAGAGAACCTCTACTTTTCCTATCCACTAGGTTCTGCATAAAAGGGAGGCCCTTTTCTTATGAACACAATGATTCAGGGAACCCTGGAGTTATAGTGCATACTATGCTTTTGTGTTTTCTTGCCCACGTCTACTTTACGAAAACGAGTGCCCCCTATTTCTTGTGGTCTGACTTCCATCTATTCCGCCCAAGGGCATCCAAGACAAAGTTGGCAAACCGCATTTTGGCTTAAATCAACTATCGCAAGAATAGTCAACCCACAAGTCGGAGCAAGACTTTCGAGATAGTGAAGCAGGTTCTTGATCTTGTAGCTGAAACTAGTAGGGACCCTTCGCCTATTCGGGGCAGAACTCATGCTAGACAAATTGATACGCTCATCTCTACACCTACTGGCGAGGTCAATGAGGATGGTTCTGAACCGTAAACAACTAGCCTAGACCTAAACCATTTTGGACGAAGGGTGAAAGATTCTCTGGAGAGATAAGGACTTTCCCAGAAGGTGAATTATGGCTCAACCTTTTGGTAAACGGATCCCTGACCTGTAGATGCTATCAATTTGCTTATCAAAGTCTGAAAAAGAGCTTTTAGTTGGGGAATGAAAGTCTTTTCCTTCCCATTCCCAGCTCGATAAGAAGTTTTCCTCCTTGCACGAATCCAAGGGGAGACTCTTTGCTCTAATTGTAGTTTGGTGGCTTCCTGAGCAGCTAGTAAAAAGAAAGATATGTCAACAAGCTCTCCTATTTGTTGTGGCTAAAGACTTTTCTCAATGGGAATCAGTCCTCGTGTTCTTCTCAGCCGCTAAGGGGCTTTTCTTTCTCTCTTTTGATTTGGTATATAAGGTGGGAGACTAAAAGACTCAGTGAATTGATTGACTATATGCACAAAAAGTATCTGAATCCTCCCTTAGGCTGCTTCTCCCTATAAACCGAAAACGGGGATGAGATTAGAGGGAAGAGGGAATCCCTGAGTTTGAGAAGAATGGCTGCAAAACCATTATTTTTTCCCATATTTTCTATAAGGGTCATAAGGAAAGGAATGACTCGATTTTCAAATTGGTCTGATAAAGAGGATAATGCTAAGAATGAATGGTTTTCGCTAATCCCCATCTCTCTGATTGTGCTTCGTGGGGGGAGTCAGAAATAGGTCTGTGAAAGGGTAAATAACTGAACTGAGTTTATGTTCTGTTTCCAAGAACACCAATGGTCTCTTCCTCGAACCTAGCATCGCTGCCTGGCCCATTACCTTGATATGATGCACACTCGGTAACATCTTACCATTCCGAGTGCGAGGAATAGCGAGAGAGGGAAAATCCAAATTATTTAGGGGTGGATTTGGTGATCGTTACTTTACGAAGAGCTACTTAGTTTTAGTGGTCACTAAATGGGTCTTTTAGTGATTGCCTCAGTAGTCGCCCATCTTTTAAGGCTCCAAAACCACAATTTCTAGTAGTGTTGAATGCCTAAGTGGTCTCCCATAGCACTATCATGGTAAAGCCGTAGAGTTTGGTGCTTAAGGTCATTGTTGTTGCCCATGACCAATCTTCTATTCCTTCTAAGCTAACCATTTCCCCATGAATACTTAGGATAAGACATGAAACTTGACTTTAATTTAAAGATAAGCTTCTTTAGTGTATGGTCCTCTTGCCAAGATACCTTGATCAAATCAAAGAACCCTCCTAACACCGTGGAAATGGCCATCACCACCATTACAACTGAGCCAATTCTAGATAAGGCATCAACTGCAACATTCTCCTCCCCTTCTTATAAGCAATCTTCTAATGATATGGTAAGAGCTTGGCTAACCAACTATACTGATTTGGGGATGTGGATTCTTTGTTCCGGAAAGTACTTGAGGCTTTGATGGTCTTTTTTAACAATAAAGAGCTCTTTTTTATAAGATGGTAAAGACCTTCTTTTTATAGACTAAAAGTACCTAGTGTCTTGGTGCTAACACCTTACTGATCAAATAAAGATGGTGACCTTCTTGCATGAGGACAGCACTTATACCCACCCCTGATGTATTATTCTCCAATACAAATGTCTTGTCAAAATTAGGTAATGCAAGGGAAATATGGTGGTCAAGGATTCTGTGAGGAGGTAGGGAAGTGGGTTTCTTAAAAATGTCTAGGAATTTTGTCAATAAAGTTTCTAATTCTAAACTGACAGTGACATATAAACTTTAAGAGGTTTGAGAGATCACTAATTAACATGCCAACACTTCAACATTACCCAATAATGAAAGTCTTGTGTCCACCAAGCCCATAGGGTATAGTAATGGACATCAGCCACTTGAGTAGTCATCTGCAACAGTTTATTAACTCTAATGCTTTTAATGAGTTGCAGGTTAAGGGTGGTTTTTATCTTCTTCCCAAACTCTTGAAGAATATACTTCCTGCCATTCAAAGAAAATTTCATCCACAACTCCTAATAATTGCTTGTGACATCCTTAAGGGTAATGAGCCCTTGGATGCCCAAGAACATGTTATAGTTGTCTAGGGGTAGCATCATCACCTCAATTATGAACTCTTTACCTTACATATTCCAATAAAAGTTGGAGCATATGCTGGTGCAGGAAATAGGATTCCCATTTGCTATAAAACTCTTGCAATAGGGGTTTTTTTCAATTTACAACCCAACTTCTTGGCCATCTTATAATCAGTAAGTTGTTGGTACGACCTGAATCCACTAGGATGTAGATTTTCTGATGACCTACATACCCTTCAATTCTTATCGTTTTAAAATAGGGTAGGCTAGTGAGCGCATGGATGGACCTTTGGTACCATCTCATTGACTTTTTCCAAAGGTTGTTCTTCTCCCATTTTCTTTTCATCCTATGCTTTAATAAGGTAGAATTGCCTCTTTTTACACTTGTGTCCACGTATGAACTTCTCATCACACCAGAAGCATAGGTTCTTGGAATGCTTTTCGTCTCTCTTCTTGTTGACGAGATTTCTTCTGTTCTAGGTATTAGGCTTTAAATCTAGGATTTTTGGGTCAATGGGGCTTTTGATTTGGGGCTGAACATTGGTAAATGGGTTACTAGAATGAGATTGCTGTGTTGTGGTGGTAATGTTAGAGGAGTTGGGTCTCTATAAGGTTGTAGTTTGAAGTGGTTTTGGAGGGTTAAGTGTAGGTTTAAAGGGATACTAAGATTAGTTTCCAGAGGCAATGACAGTGGCTTCTTGTAGTTTAGCCAATAAGTAAGTTATTTGCAAATTTTGTGATTTAAACATCTTAACAGAGAGGCTAATGTCTTCTCTTAATCCTGCTAGGAAGCAACTTATAGCATAATCCTCTAACAATTCAAAACTGTGGAATAGATGATTTAAAAAATCCAAGTATTTCTGTATTGTTCTAGTCTATTGCAAAATTTTCAAGTCCCCCACAGGATCTGTATATATTGACTCCCCAAATCTCATATTGAGAGCCAAAATAAATTTATTCCGTCTCATATTTGATAAATCCTCTATTGCTTTGGAATATATTGTTACCATTCAAGTGCTCTTCCCTCCAAGTGTATTGAAGCAACTATCTCCTCAAATTGTTCTGGAGTGGCATCAAATTCAAAAAATTGGTTACACTTGTATAACCATCCTGTGAAGTTGGGTCCATCTAAATTCAGAAACTCGATGCTGGTAAACTTGGTCGGAGGCTGATAGTCTTCATTCAATATTGCTAAATTTCCTTCTACAAGCTTACTTAACGAAACATGGATAACACTAGCTCCTTGGATTGATAAATGGTTCTTCCACTTAGCCTGTTGTACACTCAACCCGGCCATCCACAATCTTATCTCCACGAACAATTTCTCATATCTCTTCACAGCCTCCTTGCAAACTTCTCTTGATGGTGCTCTGATTCCTTAACAATTTTATTAATCAAGGTCTTAAGTTTTTTAACATCTTAAGCTCTTGCTCTCTCAGCCATTGTTAGGACCGACTGCTCTGATACCAATGATAGAAACTACAAATTGAACAGAGAAAATCAATTGATGAGCAAAGAAAACTTCAATTCATTGATAAAAAAATTCAGAAGTGTTTACAGTAATTGAGCTTTAGCACTATATCAGACCAAAAGACAATGAGACAGTCGTCGGATTGGATCGAAACCAATAATTGAGATCCAATCAATTATAACACCTTAACAACTTAATACCAAAAATGAAACACTTCTATTGACAAACTTATTTCTAAACAAAGTCGTTACAATCCCAAGTCATGTACTTCTATTGAACTGGCAACAAATATATGCTTCTGATCATTAGCTCAATCCCAACTCTCAATAGACTAGCAGCTTCCATAACCACTTCATAGCAGTTGTGTGGCCCCTTTACTAGTTTGCTTAAGGGGGTATATTCTGGGCTTTATTTGCTTTTGGCTGCGATTATGGTCATAGAAACTTATCCAACAATTATAAACTAAATAGTATGGTTGGACATCTCTTTCGTTCATCAATACTTAGCCATAGAACGCATCATCAGAATCACAGACATATTGAGCATGATGAATCTTGGCACCCTTGTTTGAAAAGATATATCGGAGTTGAGATGTTATGACTTGAATATTAAGGTTCAGTCTGCTTTTCCCTTTGCTTGCATGTTCCGTCCAACTCTGGGGTTCAAGCCCTGGAAAGAAATGTTTTCATTTTTGCCCGAGCAATGACTTTTCCAAGTGAGAAGAAAGATGTTTCCACTATTTGTTGGATTACGATGGCTACGCTATTTGTTGGTCTATTCTTTGTCATGGGTACAATCTAAATACGTAAACTCTATGGAGTTCCTTACTGGGTTTTTGTCATGTGGCTGGATTTAGTGATTTGCATTACCATGGCGACGAGAATTTTTTATTAAAATTTTAGAGGAAAGTTGGGTATTTAGTATTGAATGGATTAAGACTTGCATGAAGGTCACAGAACTTGTTAATTAGCAGCTTGATGAAATTGGTGATGATTCGTTAAATTGGTGATTTTTTTTCTCCTATAAGTTTTGGATTGGCATTTACTCTTATCTGCAACTCTCCACCTTGAGGACAAGGTGGATTTTAAAGGAGGTAAGAATTGTTATGTGACAAAAGATAGAACTAAGAAACAGTTAGTTAGTTCAATATTTTGTAATAACCCTATAACTACATTTGTAAATGGGAATATTGGGGATACGAAGAGAAAAATCAATTTTGAGAATTAATCTCGATTGGAGATAGGGTTGCTCTCCAATCAAAACTAAATTTTTTATATTCTCACCATCCAAACACCAAGAAATTGGTTCATTTTAGTACCATACAATTTGACTTGTGTTTGATTGGTTAACTTTTGCTTTTAAAGAATATATGAAAGGATGTAAAATCTTTAGTTTTAGTGTCCAAAATTTGAAGTTTTGTTTGGCTATTAGTTAAAATGCTAGTTCATTATTTTTTTATTTTTTTATTTATGCATTTGGTATGCCAAAAAACTTAACTTTTTGTTGCTAACTAAATGAGTGTTTGTTTCAGAAAAAAAGTTGGTAGGTGAGCTATTAATTACTGACTTCTTGATTTTTTTAAAATATTAAATTTATCCTCTTATATTTTAATTATTTTTAAATATTAAAGGACAAAAATATCAAATTAAAAAATAGTTAAAAAATTAGTTACTAAAAAACTAATCTTTTTCTTTTTTTAAATACAAAAAATTAATTTTTTAATGACTCACTAATAGCAATCACAAAAAAGCTAAACTTTTTTTTTTCCTTTCCAAAAAATATACCCTTACTCATTTCTAATTTATTTGATTGCCAAACTCGTGATGGGCCTGACGGCGCCAAGAATTGGCTTTTCAGTTGGTTTCTCAAATAAAACTTAATTTCTGGTTGGTTTAAAATTATAATAAAAACTTTCAAAAAATATAAAAAATGAAAATAATTTTGAACTTAATTAATTTTTTAATTTAATATTTTCATTTACCAAATCTCATGTTTTTCATTTTTCATTTTCGAGGGGAAAAAAAAAAGAAAAAAGAAAAGTACTTAAAATTCCATTTTAAAGGAGTCAAGAACTTGACATTTCAATTACATATAGCGACCCAGCTAGGGAAACTAGTTGCATTTAATTCAAAAATTCAACACGAGTATCGAGTAAAAATTCATTTATTTTAAATTTAAAAAGTTAAAAAGTTCTTCTATTTTACATTTAAAAATTTTTAATTCATTAAAATAAAATTTTTAGTTCAAAATTTTATTCACTGTAAATTAAAGAACTTTCAATCCCTTTCAAATTTTTTTTTTTTTAAACCTTTCCCGTCAGTAAGTTTGATGCTATAAATAGTTAGAACTACATCAATTTAACTTAAAACCATTTGAAAACATTCTTATCTTAGAATTGATTTAATAAGTGATTTTTTGTATTTGAAATATATGTTTAAATTTAATAATTGAATTGAATTTATTTAAGAGAAATATAAAATTTGACCATATAAAAATATGATAAATATGATAAATGATAGTAAATTTTTCCACTTACTTATATCGCTTAAATTTCGTTTAGAGCCATGGATTTGATTTTATTTGATAAGAATTATCACCAATCTTTATGTTTGGAATCAAAATATAATTTTATGAGTTGGATTTGGTTTTATTTCATAACCTAAATTTTAAGATTTATAAATCATTTGAAATTCAATCCAAAACAATAGAATTTGATAAAAATTTATTATTTTCTTAAGCTATCTAAGTAAATGAACAAATTTATCCTCTTAATCATATTTTCTACTTTTATTAATATGGTTAAACTTGGTATTTCTCTTAAACTTAACCAGTTCAATGCTTAAATTCAAATTGTGTTCCAAATATAAAATTTTATTTATCAAATGAAATTAAATGAAATCAAATCAAATCCTTATTTTAAAATGAAATTAATTCTAATAGTGAAATGTTTCCAAACGGAATGTTAAGAAAAGAATATATTCTTATCAAATTCTATTATTTTGGATTAAATTTTAAATAATATAAAAATCTCAAAATTTAAATTATGGAAAAAAAATCAGATCCAACACATAAAATCTAATTTTAATTCTAAAGATAAGAATTAGTGAGAATTCTGAACAAATAAAATTAAATTCACCATTCCAAATTAAAAAAAAAAACTTAAAAATTTAAAAATACTTGAACTTTTATTGCACCCTGGTTCCATCATACGCAAAATTTAGAATTTAGAATTTTAAATTTACGAAAATAGAATTTGTGTCAATTTTTTAATTTTCGAAATTTTCCTTATGAAAATTTAAATTGCACTTCGATTGATGAAGTTTGCTTCTATCTAAATCGGCAATTACTGCTGGCCTGTTGCTACATCTTCTTCGGCCCAAAACTATGGGCTAGATTTCTGCAATGGGCCCACAATTGGACCCGTAAACGC
>QLOD02139692.1:0-18861 GCA_003260245.2 Sideroxylon spinosum | reverse complement strand
ATCAGATTTGCTTGTACATACAGAAAGTACGGTAGTCAGTTAATGTAAAGGTGAAAAGCTACAAACAGAGGCCCTTCGTGTCTATGCACCACAATGAAGTGAAAGTGGTATCATTAGAAGAATAGAATTAGTATAAGAAAAGTGAAAGTTGATCGAATAAACGGTAATTAATCCCTTTCCGTTTTATTCTGTTGCTTCTCTCTTTACTCTCTCCCTCTCTCTTTATACATCAGACAATTTTATTTTGAATTTTTTCTTCTATACATAAATATTTCTCATGTCAGTGCCAATCAAGGGAAGATAAAATTTAAGAAAATAGTTGAAGACTTTGATTTATATAGATATAGAAATTAAAATTATTCAGGGATACTATTAAGGTACGTTTCATGTGTAAAAAATCAAGAGTTACGTTGGAAAAGTTACGCTGCATATATTTCATTTTTTAGCAATTATATGTGTAAGATGTAACAATCAATTATATCAATAAATTAGTTCATTAAGTGTCGCACTAATATTAATCAATTTTTGTCTTAAAATTTTAAACGATTTTTTTTTGGGGGTGGAAGAAGGAGAAAATGACACGTGACATATATTTTTCTTTTTTGAATTCTATTTTATGTTTGGAGTGATAAAAATGAGATAAACTGTGATTCGTAATTCGTATAATGAAATAAAAAATAAATAATTTTTAATATTTTTTTATCAAATTTTGAAAATTTTTGTTATTTTAAACGGAATTCATTAATTTACATGAAACGAACACACGATTTTTTATTTTTTCTTTTGAATGTCGTGCACAATGTCACCATGCAATGTTGATTGTCTACTCGAAGAGACTCGTGTTAGTACACGACCATATCGGATAAGGGTGGTGGTCAGGACGAATTTAGGATTTTCAGTATGGGGCACCAAACACTAAGTATTTAACAAGAGGACAACGAGAAAATAATAATGAGTTACTTCAGGATTAAGTGTGGAGGAGAAATAATATTATTTTTTAGGGAAAGATAAAATTATTATTGGATATTAAACCAGTAAATATATTTTTCACAGTTTAATGGTTCAACTTATCGTAGAACCTAAGATTTAGGAATGTCTCTCGTTATAAAAAAAATAATTATTATTAAGTTTTATTATTTATAGAATTTATTATGTCATATTATTTACGTTATGCATAGAAGTATTTAATATTGTGATAGAATAATGTATTTTATTTTACAAAAAATATCAGTATTTGACTCTTATACACTTTTTTTATATGCTAAAAATTTTTGAATTAACTTTAATTTTTAAATAAAATTTAAATATCTTAATTTTAAATTAATTTAACTTTCTAAATAAAGTTAAAAATTTAAGGGCATTTGATAATTTTATGTAAAAAATCCAGGGGTCACTAGCTTCCCCTTGCCTTCACATGGTTATGCTCATGGTGGTGGATAAGGGTGGTGCATGATTAGTTTGGGAACAATCTTAGCAGCGTATTTAGAAATTTAGGTTAATATCCGTTTGCAATTCAACAAAAAAAATACAAAATTCTATAAATCTCTATAAACACGAATTACGAGATTATAAATTTTAAAATTTCTACTCACCGTACAAAACACGAGATATTAATTTTTACAAATTTATATAACTCTAAACACATCTTAAATCATATATAAAATTTTAAATTCTAAACAAATACATAAAATACAAAATACTATACATTGATATCAAATACATTGTTACTTTTTTACTCTGTTATAATAATTTGCTCAATTTAAAAGTTATCAAATTTTATATCAAACACATAAAAGTTATCAAAAGTTACTAAAAATTGTCCAAAAAAGTTTACCAAACACATCAAAAAAATTTTGATAAAAAAATACTAAAAAATGTGCCTCTAAGTATATTCAAACCTTTTTTTTTTTAAATAAACATTCATAAATTTTTTATATCAAATAATTTTTTTTTTTAAAATTCCAGCGTAGGCTTTCACTTATGCTGAGCATTACGTGGTTTCGCCACTCATCATACTAAACTCATAATCAAATCAAATTTTATCGGTTCTATAATGACTGGTCGAGCAGAACATGAAAATAAACTAAAGAACTAATCTATAATTGAAATAAAACTCTCATAGAAACGGTTGACCCAAAAAGATTAGATTAATTTATATGCTTTAATACAACTCTACATAATTATCAATAAAATTAATTAGTGCAAAAAATTGTAGAGAACAAATAGAGGATTATAATCAAATGGTCAATAAAATTGTCATATGGTTGTTGAATTCTATTCAAATCCTAATACTTAAATTTTTATTTTTTGATAAGCATATAAAAATTTTACCCAGCCACTTGTGGAAAATAAGTTTTAGAAAAAAAAAAATACTATAAATTATTTTTTTAATATTGAAAAATTATCATAGTAAACAAATAGCTATGGTTTTGCTTTCCACAAATTTTTGATTTTATTTTTTCCTACCCTGCGCTCTTTTGGCTATTTTTTTTGGGACTCGTAGAAGAATGAGAAAAAAAAAAGAAAGAGAAAATAGATTAGTGAAATTTTGAGGGAAAAAGGTTGTCTTCTCTCTATTTTGTTTTTTCGAATAAAAGGAAGGAAAATGTATAAATTAATGTTGTTATTTAATTATTAAACAAAGGAAGAAGAAATAAAAAGATAATTACTGTGCTGAAAATAGAAAAACAAACAAAATAATAAAACATAAATTTTTCTTAAAATTTGTTCTCAACTTACAAATAACGAAAAAAAAAAAATTATATTTTTCCCTCATAAATGTTCAAATACATAAAAAAATTATTTTTACTTTTTTATTAATAGTTTCCTTTCTTTTATTTTTATTTTTTTTATCCCTTCTAAGTTGTAAGCTCCCAAACAAAGAATTTACCGAACATTTGAACCGGCAATTGGTGCGGCCCGTTGCCATGTTGTCGGATCCTTTTTATTTTAACGAAACCTAGCGGCGATCTGGTTCAAGTCCCAGACGGTTTCAGCTCGCGTTTGGGATTGAATACCCAATTCCGTCGCCGTCGACCATTCTTCTCTCCCCAGGTCTCTCTCTCTCTCTCTCTCTATATATATATATATATGTCTATTCAGTATATTGTATTGATAATGTATATGTGTGCGTCTGATTCCTGTTTTCATCGCCTTGTTCAATCTTCCCTATTCCGGTCTCTTTTCCCAATTGAAGAAATAAGAACTTTGGGGCCTCAAATCTTTTGATAAAATTACTTCTAGCTTGGAGATTGCTGAAGGAGAAAGTAGAAATTATGGCTTGTTATGTTCAATAAAAGTTGTTGAGTTTTCTTATCTCTTGAATAACTTTTGTTTTATTTTTATAAAATTTTATTCTACATCGGAATGAATTAGAGGGGAACTTTCTCAGTCTCTGGTATGGTATAAAACAGAACATTAGTAATAAAACCAATGGGAAATTCTCATACACTAAAGTTTGAGGAATATGGGGAAAAAAAATAAATACAAAAATTCCCCTTTTTTTGGTTTATTTCATTTTGTCGCTTATTGCTAATGTATTTGTGCTTAAACTGTTTTAGACCTTGAAAGACACATTATGGTTCTATAGATATAGATCTTGTTGCCATTTTTCTATCCCACAAATGTTTTTCACCTCTAGAGGCATTTCTTGTAGTGATGATATGGATAGGGACATCGATTATTATCAATATGTTGCTGATCTTATTTATATGCCTTATTTTAATAATATAGAAACTTCAGCAGGTCAAAGGCTGGTCGCTCACATGATGGGAGAAGTGGTAATGCTTCACTTTACTTCATGTAGTCATTTCTTGAAGAGTGTTAAAACTATAGCTTATGATTTATGTTACATTATTTTCATAATTTTGTCTTTCCATTTGGCATGTCCTATTGTCTTCTAGATATTCTTAATAATGTACTTGTAGGAGGTATCAAATGGCAAACTTTGTTGGCAATAGCTTTTGCAGCTTATATTAAGGCAATTACTTTTGAACTGACATATTCAATAACTTTTGTACAATTTTGCTGTCAGCAAAAACCATTATTATGCAAGCTGTAAGGTTTAGTTGATGAGATGTACTATAAATGAACTAGATATTGCCCGTGCCTAAAGGCACAGAAATATAATTTCACCTACAAATAATTTAAATGTAAATTTGTTTTTTTGTTTTTAACATCTGCTGGTTGCTTCCTTTTCCTTTGGTTTTTTTTTTTTTTAAGGCAAAAAAGTGATCTTTTTTTTATTATGAAACATGTTTGTTGAAAAAAGTTTTTTCATTTTTGTTTTCCTGTTCTAAATATTTTGTCAATTTAACACTAATATTTTGTCAATTTAACACTTTGTCTATTTTTGTTAGATTATAATTAGATATTTATTCGTGCTTAAAGGCACAGAAATATAATTTCAGCTATAAATAGTTTAAATATAAATTTGTTTTATGAAAATGAAAATCACTAAACAAATGAGACTGACATATTTATACAGTATCTAATAAAGGTGTAAAATTTAATCCATTAGTCTATTTTGATTAGTGATTTTTATTTTTTCATGTTAGTTTTACAGTTTTTCATTTAAATTTATAAAACAAATTTACAAGTTATGGCATGTCTTAAATCTTACAAAAATAAAGGTGTAAAAATCACTAAACAAATAAGACTGACACATTTATACAGTATCTAATAAAGGTGTAAAATTTAATACATTAGTCTATTTTGATTATTGATTTTATTTTTTCAGGTAGTTTTACAGTTTTTCGTTTAAATTTATAAAACAAATTTACAAGTTATGACATGTCTTAAATTTTACAAAAATAAAGGTGTAAAAATTATATTTTTTTATGTATATATATTTATCTCTCTTTAGACACTAGTAATTTTTAGTAGTATAAAAGTCATGTATTTAAATAATTATTATTATATAATAAATAAATAATTTAATTTTTATAAATAAATATTTTTATTTATTTTACTATACACTTAAATTTGTCAAAAGTTACTTAGGTGCATTTGGAGTGACAAAAAGTGATGCAATTTGAGTTCTTTTAAAAAACTCAAAATTTGAGTTTTTTTTTTAACAAATATGAGATAATATGTTTCTATTGAGACTTTTGAAGTTTTGAAGTTTTTTTGGAATTTTTTGAATTTTTTTGGAGCTCGAACTTCACCTTAATATTAAATTAAATTAAATATATTATTTAGTAAAAAAATTTAGTTTTAATAAATATATTATTTGAATAGATTAAACTATATTATTAATATATCAATTTTTAATCTAGATATACTATTATTATATTTTTGTGCCTTTATTAGCCTGAATCCCAAAGCACAAAAATATAAGTTTTACACCTTTATATTTCTGTACCTTTAGGTACGGGCAATATCTAGTCTAACTATAATCTAACAAAAATAGACAAAGTGTTAAATTGATAAAATATTTATAACAGAAAAAACAAGAATGAAAAAACTTTTTTCAACAAATATGTTTCATAATAAAAAAGATTGTTTTTTTGCCTAAAAAAAAAAAAAAGAAAACCAAAAACAAAGGAAAAGTAAGCAACCAGCAGATTTAAAAAAAAAAAAAACGAAAGCCATCTCTCTTCTCTCTCTCTCTCAAACGTCCCGTCCGTGTAAAATAAAAAAAAAGATCCCTTCTTTGCCTAAAAAAAATAAAAATAAAAAATAAAAACAAAGGAAAAGGAAGCAGCCAGCAGATGTATTCAAAAAAGAAAGCCATCTCTCTCTCTTTCAAACGTCCCGTCCGTGAATTCAAAACCGGTTCATTCACTACCCCTCTCTCGCAGTGAGCGGAACGGAAAATCGAGCAACGTTCAGGTAGGACAATGGATGTGTAAAGTGATTGGGCGGGAATTTGTAGGGGAGTGTTTGATGTGTAAAAATCTAAACCATTGATTGGAAATTAAAATTCAATCTCAACCTTTGGTTTTAGTTTGTGAGAGGGATATTTTTGAAATGGAATGTGTTTTATTATATAGATAATTTGAAGTTCAAGTATAGGGGAGGGCTAGTTGTTTTGTTCGATTAAGGGCTTGGGGAGGAGGATGGAGGGAGATAGGATATTAGAAAGGTCTTTTAATGAATGAATTAAAAACTTTGGGTTAATGAATCCCTGAATTCAGAAGTCAAAGTAGGGATTAATAAGTTGAAATCTACTTGGTTTTACTTTCATTATTAGATCATGAGGTCTTTTTTTTCTTTTTTCTTTTTTTTTTTTTTTTTTAAAATTTGGTTCAAATTTATAATAGGTTTCATGGATGTCTAAAATGACGGCCATATGTTTTTGAAGTGTGTAAAGTGTGATTGGTTATGAAATTTTGTGGGGGATCGGCATCGTGTTAGACGGTCTGGTGATCCGGGAACAGTGTCGATCATTTTCAATGGCATACTCACTATAGAGAGCGAGGTGAGGTGAGGACAATCCAGAGTAAGAAGGGGGGGAGAGAGAGAGAGAGAGAGAGAGAGAGAGAGAAACTTGGTGGGTGAGACCAAAATGTCTGTCCTTTAGATATGGAAGGTTAGAGTATTTATAATCTCTTGATCTTAGCAGGTTTGTGATTATGGAGGTGTAGGGGTTGAGTGTATTGGAGGTTCTTGTTCGTTGGGGGTGTGTTATGAGACGGAAATACAACAGATCAATAAAGTAGAAACAAAGAGACCTACGGAGGAAATCAAGGAAGATGGAAACAGTGTAGAAGATAAAATGAAAGGAGAAAGCTTTGGGAACCCTCAGGTCAGCCATAGTTCAACATAGAATGGTGCCTCTAACCATCTCCATCTCGGATTGACAAGGGTGCCGACAGCAAGGGCTCAGATTAAGGATGGTTCAGGTGGTAGGTGGGAAAAGGTGAAAGGTAATGATAACAGAAACCTCTCGAGTAAGCTGGGAGTATATTGAACACGTGATGATATGGATGTATGGGCTGGGTATTAAATAATGATGGGCTATGTATTAAAAAGACAATTGGGCCAAGTAGACGAAAGACAGGTTGCAGATATGGGCCGAGAGAGTTGTTAGAGGCCAACCAATCCAGTTCAATAATTTTGAATAAGGCAGGAGTCATCATAGGGTCCAAACCAGCTTTCTTGGATTACGGAATCAGTTGGGCCTGTCCAACTGATTTGTTAGTTGACAGTTCATCAATTAGTTACACTGTTACACAGCTATAAATCATGGTTAATTAATAACCATGGTTAGGTATCAGTTACATTCGGCATTACATTACTATAAAAAGCATTGTTAAGCAGATAATAAAAGGGGGGGATATAAGAAAATTCTTGAGAAATTCTCTCTAGTCAGGAGGTTTGGGGTGTCTTCGAAACACCAATTCTGAAAGATTTTTTCCTTCTTTCAACCACCATAGCTAAGGGAAAATCCAAGTTCCGTGGCAGATTGCTACAGGGTGATGGAGACAACTCCTTAGGAGCCAGACCGGCTTATTGAGGTATCCTAGGTGTCGGGATTTGGGATCAAATAGGAAGGTGCCGCCTGGTGGTGGTAATCAATGGTATTAATTAGGGTGTTAGCGATATGGGTGAGTCCTTTCTCGCTTCGTAGGTCCGTTGAAGGAAGATTTCAACGAATCTCCTAATTCTAGCTACCAATTTGCTTGTTCCTGTGGTCTCGCGGGTAAGTGCGCTAGTGAACCCTTTGGTTGGGCAATCTCTAGGCTTTGCTCCTAGCCTAGGGTAAATCTCCAAGTGTTCATTATAGTCATCAAATGCTCTTTGCCGCGAGCTAGCCACTGCAAAAACGACTGGTGGTTTGGAATGCCCTCCTGCCACAGAAGGGGAAGATGGCCTGGTGTGGGCAGGATCGGAGGCCCATGCAACATCTAATCACTTGCATTAATGCTCTCTTTGCACGCGACCTTCTTGTCTAGGAGGGCGCAAGGAAGATTATTAAATTCTGTATGTTACGAAAATCTAATCGTTTGGAATGCTTCCAATCACGGGCTGGTCGTTGTGAGTTGGGATGATCTGATGCGATACCTTAACCAAAGTCGTCGCGGGACCGGGAGTCCATGCGGGTCCATGTGGCATAGAATCATTTACAGCAATGCCCCTTCGTGCGCGGTCTCCTCATTTGGGAGAGCTTGGGCAAAACTTAATGCTCGCGGTGTTGCTTGAAACATAATTAACAATTTCAAACCATTTTTGGTGGCATGTAATCATTGTTGCGTGGCCTAATCACTGTTAGGTGTCTTTTCAATTTTAGGCTTTCCTCTTTTCCGAGGGAGGGATTTGCCTATAAATACCTTTGTCGAACACTTTATTGAACACCGAACTATCCAGGGATATGGGTGAGTCTTTTCTCTCTCTTTAAACCGGTTGAGGGAAGATCTCAACGAATCTCCTAACTCTACCCACCAATCCGCTTGTTCTTGGTGGTTCTGCGAGTGAGTGTGTGCTAGTGAGCCCTTTGGTTGGGCAATCCCTAGGCCTTGCTTCTGGCTTAGGACAAATCTCCAAGTGTTCATTATAGTCATTAAATACCCCCCGCAGGCTAGCTACTACAAGAAGGGATGATAATCTAGAATCCCCTCCTGCAGCGGGATGAGGGTCGCAGGGGGAGAAGATGGCCTAGCATGGCCAGGATCCACACGGGACCCAAGGTCCTCACGGTACCTAGTCACCTACAAATATTAATGAAATAATACTGCGCATATTTGTAAGCAGGTCTAATATGCTTCATGAGAGTATTCAACTAGTATTGGTAACTGACACATTTGATACAAAAACAGCACTTTTCTTAGAAGTGTGTGTACATCAAACGGTGAAGGAGTTGTGCTCATTTTTGCATCTTCACTTTGAGATTCTCTGTTTTTGTGACTGAGATTCTTACGGTTTCTTTGTGCCTCTGGGGGGTTTCTCCCTTTCTCTTTGTTATTGATACAAAGACATTGAATCGTAGGAAGGTGAAGTTTTGTAACAGAGGGTTTGTACATGTCTTTGTTGTTTAGGGATAGAGGAGTTTCTTTAGTCTCTATGTCCCATTTTATTGTTTGGGGATGATGCTCTTATTATTTTTACCATTTTATTGTTTGGGGATGATGCTCTTATTATTTTTACTTTGGAATTGAGGAGTTGTTTAGGTGTTTAATATACATGTTCTTATTTTGAGGTAACATTTGGATTACTTTGGCCAGGAGTGCATTAATCTTAGCAGGGGAGGCGGCTAATGTAATACCATTGGCTAGGATTTGGGGTTGTAGAGGCTTCTCTTCTTATCTCATACTTTTTTGAAGCTATGGCCATTTTGAATATGTAAATAAAGAGGTTTGAACAGAAGTTTGCTGCATGTTAAGATAATTTATCCAAGAGGGGTTGGTAAGTGTTTGGGGGAGTAGGTGAGTTAAATGGGAATGTTTTGGAGGTTTAGACATGACCATGAGGAGGTTTAGAGTCATAAAATAAACATTAATGAATGTTTATGCTCTTGGGCTTTAATTAACGGGAGTACTTTGTAATTTACCCTAATTTTTGATGGGATAATTGTTTTTATACTCACTATACTAGAAGTACACCTCATGTATTCAAGACTAAAGCGAAAATGGTCATAAAATCCGTCAAAAGTAACGGGTTTAGCTTTGAATAACTTAAAAAAAAGTTACTTGTAGACCTTCTATACTTTACACCTCTTGATTGGGTCCAACTTTGAATTGGCGATTTTGTCATTTTCATTTAAGAACTTAACATTGTTTAGTACTCTACTTTGATCTAAGTGCAAGGGGGTGTAAAGGCATCTTTTTGACATTTATGAGGTGTCGGTAATTTTTATCTTTAGTAAAAGGGATATACAAGCAATTACCCATTTTTCATTTAGAGAATGTATATTTACTTTGTTAATTACCAGTGAACTAGAATGTATATTTACTTTGTCAATTACCAGTGAACTAGATTCCTTCTTGGTTGGATTCTAGATAACTTAATCATGTTACTTCTGATCCACCCAAACTAGTGTCTCATATCTATCTGTGCACTTTGTTGGATCAAATTGTGCTTGGATCCCAATGAGTGCATATTCCTTGAGGGCCATCTACCCTGTTGTAAGTTTGGAAATGCCCGACTTGTGGGGGATTCTCAAGACCAGGGTTTCCTAGAGTGGCCCAATGTGGCATTGCCTAGGTCTCTCGTGCTTGTTCTTCTTTCAAGTGGAACCCCCCCCCCCTTTTGCCCCCTTTCTGTAGAAGCAATGGCTTTTGGTATGTCTTTATAATTGATTTTTCTTGTTAATAAAAATTCACTTTTATTTTTGGTTATTGTAATTGTGTACACTGCTGTTTGACAGAAATTTATACAGGAGGAGGATGTGCGATTGGAGACTACACGGGCTAGATGTACCTGATCTCATTTTATAATTTTTCATTAAATTTGTACAGTGAATAATAACTAGGTTCATGAATTAATGCTGTGTTGGTTTTTGGTAGTTTCAAATCTCCTCCGCAGGCATGGAGAATTAACAGAGCGTCTTTCAAGGTACAATTGTTTGGAAAATTTCAAGACTTCATTCAGGATGCAGTTGAATGTTCTACAGTCCTGGAAAGAACTGTTATTTGTAGTATATTTTATGTTTTAAAAATTTATGCTTAATTGATTGGACGTCGACAAAAATTTAGTTACCTGTATTAGACATTAGACATTTCTGTAAGGCATGGAATATGTGTTCTATGTATATAGTTGATTGATATAGGACAATATATATTAAAGTAAAGAGATGGAAGAAATTAGATTAAAGAACTAGAAAAAGAAGCGAAGAAGAGTAGTAGTAGAAGAGGAGGCAGCAACAAAGATATTCAATCAATAGTCATTCAATCAACAATAATCCCTATTAACCCTAATTAGGGTTTAAATCCTAGTCGTCTAAAATTCATGGGCCAAAACTAAAGAACTTTAATAAAATACTAAAAATAAAATCCTAATATAGGGAACAAAATAAAAATCAATCTTAAGAATAAAATAAAATTTACTCTTAATGATATGGAATAAAATAAAATTCTAATAATATAAAATAAAATAATTCTTTAATATTTTGCTTCCATTTTGCATGATTCTCCACCGTTTAGAAAAACTCGATTATGTTGAATTGAAAAACTTATGCACTTCTTTAATTGTCGGGTCACGAACAAAGTGGATGTTCAAGCTATTCTCACTGCTCATGGACGTGCATTGAGGTGGTAAAAACCTAGTGTCCTCACCTAGTCTCTTGGGGTAGAAGGAACACGATTCTGATAACAGAACTTACCGATGTTGAAAGATGACAAAAAAATGGATCAGTTTGTGGGAGCGACTTAGTTGTAGGGAAGACAAAAATCCACAAAAGCACCGTAAATTTTAGGTATACTCTTGAAACCAAGACATGAGATAATACAAGTAGGGACCTCAATGATGCTATTGGAAATATTTGTTTTGTCTGGAGAAATGGTAGTCACCATAATTAGTCACCACAACTTCATCAAGTGGTTTAATATGATAAGATGCCACATCAACCAATTCGCTCTTGATTTGGTGATCAATCTCCTCATCTGAAAAATAGAAGCCGCGGGGTTAGGCCCATAAATCAACACTTCAGAGTGGTCATCGTCTGACTCTCTCTTCTGTTTGTCAGTAGGATGGTAATGAACCTGTTTGCCAAAATATAATGCACCTTTATGTTTTTTTAATTATTATTTTTTTATGTTTGATGTTTTTTGCGTATATTTTTTTGGCATTTTGGCCATAATTTTATTTTTCATGTTAGTACATTTATAGAAGGATGATATGGTCTTCGATGGTGAAGATTCTAAAACTGATTGGATTTGATAGGGATTCTGACAAGATGATATTTGAGCGACTTCAAAAGGAGTTTGAGGCTGCACGAGCTGCTCAAACTCAAGGTAGCTCTAAAGACAATTTTTGAGTTTCACCATTAATCTTGTTCTCTGATATTTTTGTCTATGGTGTGTGGTTCTGCCTTTGTCTGCTTGTATCAATCAATTTTCAGCAGATTTAGTCACACCAAGCTCTGAATTATAAGAATCTTAAATAATATTATTCTCATTTCCTACTTTTTCCTTTCTTAATGTTCATTCGTTTTCCCTGTAAATAAGATCAATTGCTGTAAACCTAGAATATAGGATTTTTTGTTATTTAATTTATAGTTGTTAAATAGGGTAGTTTTCTCCCTTCTTTTTGTTCCTCTTATTTTTTGAGTATTTTCTCTTTAACATTGTACCAATTACCAAAGTCTAGATCTAAAGCTGTGCATCAGTTTACTTTGCAAACTGCAGCTCTTTTCTTATTGTTTATTCTCCTTGCCCACCATTGTTTTGTCACAGTAGAGCACTAGAATTCAATTGCAATAAATAGGCTGTAACATGTGTGCGAAGAACCCAAATGTTGATATAAGTTATTCATATTCTTAAAATTGGAACAAGAAAAGGACAATGCATTGAATGAAATAGCATTCAAATAAAATAAAAAATAATGGTTAATGATGCAAAAAGCAATATACGGTTAACTCATTCTTGAATGTGCTACTTGATTAGGAATTTTGAGGATCTCAACCTTGCAGTTTCTCTTGTCATGAATAGAGTCCCAGTGTTCCAGAATGTGTCTTTCTATCCTCTATTTGGACAATATTATTTTTTTTATAACTTTATGTTCTTTGAAAAAATGTCATTTTGATGAAAAGGTTGCTCTACTTTAGCGAGGCTAATAATTATATCTGCAAATGCGCTTCAGGGATATCATTTTGGGCCAAAGCTCGTATTAGTCCCACGTTTCACTTATAAATGCGCGTCAAAATATGAATTTTGTGCATTGTTCAGAATCGAAGGCATGAACTCCTAAATTTTTAGTTTTAACAATTTAAAAATCTTAAAAAACAAAACAATCGAAAAGTCTTGTACAGAATCGTGAGCTGTACCTTTGTAGAATTGCATGTGAGATTTGAAGATTTGAGATTAATTGAGAAATCATTGTTGATTTAATGTTGATCACAACTGAAATGCATTTACTACTTTCTATATTATGTATAATTTGTTTGTTGAACTGTTTCATACGTAAACCTTTGGAATGAGTAAATATATTTTAATGGACTTCTTGTTATTGTATACTGTCATTTCTTTTTTTTCATGCGATTTTGAAAATTCTTGGCACTGTCTTCAAAATTTGGAATTTCTAGTTTGAAATGTTAGTCATTTTGTTATCAAAAGGCATTACTTTTTTTTCTTGGGCCCCTCACTCCGAGTTTGAAAATATCCTTAATATTGGGATTTACTAGTTTGAATTGCTGGTCATATTGTCGTCCAAGGGACATACCAGGCAATAGATTATTATAATAGAACCCACACTGTGGTTTGATATTATGGGGTTTCTGTCACGTTTTGAACTTTTTATATGCTTTAACAGATGGCTTTTGTTTTTCTATTATTATTAATGTACTTTTGCATTCCCATTGTCATATTTTTCTTCTTGTTTTTCAAAAATATTTGGAATAATCCTGCCGACGAGAAGAAACTTCTGTCTCTGTCATGTCCTTGTTTGCCTTTGTTTTGATTTGTTGATAACATTTTGTTGGTTGGTCTAAATCAAGGATTCATTATCAGCCATTGCTGTCATTATCTTTCTTCTTCTTTAAATGCGTAGGAATATTTTGCTAACTGAGGAGAAAATTTATACTAGTCATATCCTGGTTTATGCATTTAGATGCACAAATATTTATGAGTGGACATTTCATTTAGATGCACAAATATTTCTCAGTCTAATTTCCGCACCATCTTTTACTCATGTATTCTCTGTGCGTGCGTGTGTATCAACCTCTCTCCCTTCCTTTGTTTCTATTTTAATTTTTGAGTGTTTTAACATTAGTTATACATTGATCAAGTAAATATATTTTTACATTTTAAAAATAAGTTCATATACTTTGCAGAAATTTGTTTAGATGGTGAACAATGGAATGATGGCTTACTAGCCACAATAAGGGAGCGGGTATGTTCGATTGCTTCTATGTGATAAACTTTTTCTTTTCTCTCTCTCCTGGGCATAGATTAGATTGTTAAAATGGTCAATAACTGCTCATTGATATCCCATCAATGCCTCCACTTCCACTGCTTGGTTAAGCAGACCTGTCTATCTGCTCTATATGACTACATTTGCACTGTTGTTTTATGTGTTAAGTTCATGAAATTAATGTGATTGCCTTGAGATTTGTATCAGGTCCATATGGAGGCTGAAAGAAAGGCAATGTCGGGAGATGCAAACATGCTGCCAGCTATTAATTTTCATGAAATAGTTACATATAAAATTGGAACCAAGGTATTTAAGATGGGTAGCTTTGGCTAAAATATTACTTGTTCAAGATGCAAGAAACATTTGTATGTGTTTCTAAACAATACACTGCAAAGATGATTCAAATTAAAACCAAAAAAAAATTGTGAATTGATGTCAACCTTGCAAACATGCTGCCTGTTGCCTCCTTTTATTTATTTATTTATTTATATATATGCAAGTTTCAAAGTCTTTTGGAGTATGCAGTCCTCAGGGCATGTTATCTTATCAGTCGGATGCCATCATCTATTATTGAAAATAAATCTCCTCACTGCCCTTTTCTTTCCACATGAGTTACATTTTCCACTTCCTTCATGTCTCTTTGGGTGTGTTGCCACCTCTCTGTACTACATCATTAATATTATACATATTTTTGTCTCAGCAGAAGTTAAGAAAAATTTAGCAGCAAGACCATACCTTATTCAGAAGAGCACGTACTTTTTTAGTTTTAAAATTTGGAAATGATGATCTCATTATGGAACAGCATGAAACCTCTAGAAATAATATCCTCAAACAAAAATGTAAGTAATGATGTTGGTAACTACTTTTTATATGTGTATCACATTCAAAAGATACAACTTAAATAAAGTCAATGAATTCTTATCTGACTAGTAAAGGTTCACATCTTAAATCCCTCGGTGCCACACCTTAATTATTAATTAAAATATTCTATTTATTTGTCTTATATATCCTAAATAAGTGTGTTAGCGTTCTCGGTCATTTTCTAAGTTCTAGCAAAGGTGGTAAGTCATTGAGAAAAGAAAAAAAAAAAAGGCATGGGTGTAAACTAGAAGCACTAAACTTAACAGTGTCCTTGGCAGTTGATACTTAGTTGCTCGGCCATTAAATGCTTAAGCAGTGATCTGAAAATATGTGTTGGAAGTTTTTGATTTAGATGGAGTTTAATTTGTGTCTAACTTTGTAAAATTGAGCTTAAACTTCTAGGGCAGTAAACTTTTTATAGACTTTGAAACTTCCATATACTTGAATTGTGAAGAGATTCTATCTTGTTGTTGGTAAGTTGGCATGATTTGCATTAAACAGTTTGTGGCGTCTTCCATCAAGACTCAGAAGATGTAAAGCATATTTCTAAATTGGACCTGTTTTCTTATTTGAAATAAGTCTTCGCTAAAATCAGTTTGTTTGGTAAAAGGCAATAAAGGTAATAACTGTCAACAATGTGTTTACATCCTCAATTTAGCATTAGTCTCTTTCTTTGAACCCTAGTATTATTTTGAGCAGGTGATTTGTTGTTTGGAAGGAGCTCGGATTGGCATACAATATGAGACATCTTTTGCTGGTAATTTAACAGAATTATCTCTTGATTGTTTGCTAATTTTAAAGGTCTTGCATCGTGTACATTATTCCGTGTCATGTTCCAAAAAAAATCCTGCAAGATTCTTTTTCTTCTGGGTAAGCTGGCCATCTGCCAACCCAACAATATGATGAGTAAGTTCTATTGTATGTTTGTGTATGCATATAGATGTAATAGCATTTTCCTTGGCAGATCTTTTTGAATCCTTGAGGCTTTGGAAGAAAGTAAAAATATTTCAATGCTTTTGTCTACACAAAGTGGAAGTTGTGTTTATTTTTATTTCTTTGTCCATGTTCTTGATGTCCCAAGCAAAACTAGTCAATGATGCTACTAACATGAGCACTTCTGACTGTTACTGGTCTTGCTTGTTTTCATACAAAATTCCAAAAAGTCAAGGTCTGGATTAATCCTTCTTTCAGCTAATACATAAAATTGAAATAAAAAGGGTGGTCCACTATGCGAGGCTTCCCAGGCAGGGTTTGGTGATGGAATATTTATGCAAAGTTACCTCCAGTAACTGGAGGGATTGTTTATGGGTGTTGAACCCATGACCTTTAGGGAACGAAGGAGCAACCATACTGTTGAACCAAGGCTAACCCTAAGTCAGCTTTAGAGGATAAGTTAAAAAAATAAAAAGGAAATTAATTTTCAATCCACACAGGATGTTTGATGCCTTTTATCTTATTCCATTCTCCCAAATAAACTACTAGATGCAAAATAGGAGCTAGTTGTCAAGCCTTCCTCTTACTGAATTGAGCCTCCACCTATTAGATTATTAGCTAATAATATTATTTTTTTTTTTTTGGGGGGGGGGGGGTGTTAATTTAATCTTATCACCACCAACCATGCAGATCCTTTGCCACCCCTTGGATGGACCCAAAGTAACTCAAATATGGTCAAAATAAATCTCAGTAATTCACAATTACAGCATAATTAAACAAAATATGAGGTATAGATTCCCCTTCTTGCTTGCATAACTTGCACCAGTTAAAAAATACTCTCTGCCTTTTACTTAAATTGTCAAGATAAGTGCCACATTTCATAAGCACTCCGTAAGGCAAAATCTTTTTCCCAAAAATGGTTTGCCACCCCACCTTTCGCAAGAGTCATAAAGGAAGACTTCGCTTCAAATAGCCTATCACAAGTGGTTCCAATGCCACATTTCATAGGCAATCCACAAGACAAAAATCCTCCTCTAAAAATATATTTTTTGCCACAAGTCATATAGGAAGAATTCACTTCAAATGACCTATCATTGTAGTTCCAAATATCATATTCCTTTATAACGCCTTTTAGGTAAACCACCTGCAATAACTCCACAATCTCTGTGACTTCCCAATCTTTCAAATTCCTAGAGTAATATCCCAAAATACTTTATTTTTGACCTTCTCTACATTGACTGCAATTGATGGCTCCTGATCCATGGCCAAAGAGAACATCTGGGAAGGCCTTCTTGAAACTAGTCTCTCCACATCACTTATGACTTCCAGAATTTCATCTTATCTCTATTCCTGCAAAGTCCTCCCAAACAAATGAATGTTACAAGTCTCCTTTAATGAGCCTCTATTGTAAGATATTGTTATTTTGAGATAAGAGGGGAGCATTTTTATTCAATTTAGAAGGTTTTCATGGCTGAAGTCACTAAAAGACCTTTTCAAATAGTTAGATCCTTCTACCGTATATCTCCATCTATAATAAGCAGTTGGGAAGTTGATCCGTTAGTTTCTTTTATTTTTCAGGGGAACCTTGTGAGGTGTACCACTGTGTGCTTGAAAGCAAGTCTTTTCTTGAAAAAATGACTGTTCTTGAGCACACAGTTCCTTTCTTTCTGCCGATACGTGAAGCAGAAAATGATCTTCTCTCTTCAAATGCAATGGTGAAGTTGCTTTTGCTTGTTTGAAACATATTAACTTCTATAAATTGGTTTTAACAAAAATGTGCTCAGCCTGGCATCTTAATGCTTTTGTTTCAGAAATTTATTGATCACGTTGGAGACCTGCTTCAGGCTTTTGTGGATAGGCGAGAGCAGGTAGGTTGTTCTTTTATTTTAAAATGCATTGGGCCAGTCTAGTATGTTCTGATGAAAATTAGATACTGCATCATGGCAAAAACGAAGACGCTATTCACCAGCATTTGATAAGACACTAGATTTTTCCTTTTTAACCCGGGGGGAAAAAAAAAAAAAAAAAAGGAACACTAGATTTCTCCTAGTCTCTGTATGTTATTAGCAATTATTCTGAAGCAATGCAGGACTTTTACAGGGTATAAGAAGAAAGAATCAAAAGAAAGTAGTATCCATGGGTGCAAAAATGAAGTCACATGTTCAATCCAAATGTAGTTTTTTGTTTTCTCTTTCCCCACCCCCCCCCCACGCGGGCGGTTGAAACATATGGATAATTTTCAATACATATTGAAACTGTTGAAATGTTAGTGTTGGCAATAACGGAAAATGCCTACAGAAAGTAGCTGTTTTAAAAGAAAAAAATAGAGAGAAATTGAAGCATTAGGCTCAAATACACAGCAAAATATATCTGAGTTTCGTAAAATGATATAAATAATAAATAGGAAAAATAGGAATAAAAAAGGGTGGGGAAGAGCTGATTTTAACTTTAAGTTGCTAATTATTGTAGCCTATCTTGCTTTACGCACGTGCGCGCGCACAAATTTTACTCATCGTCTTTTGTGCTTAATGTCTCGTCTTGTACACTAGCCAGCCTGAAGGCTTGTGAGAGGAGGAAATTATGAACATAAAATTTGCAATCACACCTTATTTTATTTCATTCTTTTTATTTTACTCACAAAGAATGATTATTGTTACGATGTGTATGCCTAGAGTTATCCCGTTAAACAATAATTTGCTTTGGTTCTTTTGTATGGTTTAATTTTGGGTTCCCAAATATTGTTCTGTCTATTTTTTGATCTTCCAAAACCCTTAAATTTCTGATCTAACTGCAAGAGATAATGAAATTTTGATTACTTTTTCTTCTGTTTTAATTGGTTTATTCTTATTTTAACAAGATGTAAATGTCTGAATCCCTGTACATTTTTGAAAACCTTACAGGCATTTGATTTTATAGTTTGTTTGTGTTGAGATTTGTCTTAGATTTTGTGGAGGCTTTTGAGGGGTGAGGCCCTACCTCTTCATCTACTTCCTTTTTGTATATGGGTGGTACCCCATCCATACTTTGTTTTTTTATAAATACAAATTTACTTAACCCCCC
>QLOD02139683.1:4453-18865 GCA_003260245.2 Sideroxylon spinosum | reverse complement strand
CTTTATACTTACATTTGGAAGTTGTGGAGCAAGGAAGGTCCTTCTTCAAGCACCAATCAATTCTACAAAATGAGTTTTATGTTTAGGCATCCATGAGATTTCGAATTGATTTATGTTCAGTCATCCATGAGATTTTAGCTACTGGCGTTCAGGTGACTTAAATTCATGAATAATCGCATGAGGAACTTACGAATTGTTATGTTCAGACGAATGGCTGGAAAGTATATTCCTGCCAACCAATATACAAAGGGTTGACTTCTAGATGGTATGCAAAATTGAAATGGATATAGAACTAACAGTCAAATAATGCAGAAAAGCTTACACTCTCGACGATTGGCAACCAGTTGAAGTTAACGCTGTAAAGTTATTGTAAGATATATCACTGCAATAGGAATTGGAATTATGTGATGAATTTTTTGGTGATCAAGCTCAACCTCTTGTAGTCAAAGAAGAATAAAGGTTGGAAAAAAACGAACATAGATTTTTTGCTGTCCAAAATCAAACTGGGTACTGCTCCACTTAATGAGTTATTATTCAGAAACCTGCATCCACAAACAATATGATATCTCACATTGAATAGAAGCCAATCATGATAGAAACAACCAGATTAAGATAAGAGTAGCAAAGAAGGTTTAGAGTATGTAAAAGTCCTAATACACAACTCTTTGAAATTAATTACTCACAAGTAATCAAAATCCAATCTTTGAAGTGTTCCTGGAATTGGACCAGTCAACTTGTTAAAGCTCAGGTCTCTGCGAGTAAAAAGCACATGTTACTTAAATCATACAACACCTCATGGAAATGGGTAAAAAATAAAGAGAGATGACTGGATCCCATCTATTATCTTCCTTCCATTTGTTCCCAATAATTGATACAAATCAAACCTACCCCAGATGGTGAATTTTAAATAAAGTAATGAGCACAAAACACTATAACCAATAAACTGTTACATAAAATCCTAATAATGAGTTCCAAGTGCATGCAAGAGGGGAAAGGCTTAGATGAACAGTAGGACCTGCACCAAATATAATTTTGATGGCTTGATTTATATCAAGCCGTGACTAGGAAATGCCACGGTGATTATCAATTTTCCAGACAAAATTAAGTTGCTTCATAAAATTCCAAGAATGAGTTCGATATGCATGCATAGATTAATAACAGTGAAATTCAAAACATACAAATTCTTTGAAAGTCTGATTCAGCCTTGTGATTAGAAAACTCCTAGCTGATTCATTTAAGTATCAATTTCCTAAAAAACTTGAGTTCCAAGGTGCCTATACAATTATGAGTGTTATTAGGGGAAAAATAAAATCTATCATAGTAAACAAGATAGTAAATGAAGTTTCAAGTCATTGAATGGATTCTTTACCATTGTGACTAGTTTAACTAAACAATCAAATATGATTTAAAATGCCAAGGGAAATAACATATAAATCCACTTAATTGCATAACACAAGAATAAATATGGAATTTTATGTGCTTAGATATATTCAATTGGCATTAAATAAAAAATTCAAGAATGCATCTCCATAAGGATACCAATTAAAATTGAACTCACACTACTTTGAGCTTGGGCAATTCACTAAAGTAATCGGGGATTGGTCCAGTAATTAAGCAATTCCTCAGTATCCTATTCAACAAAATAAAAGAAACAACTTGGTGAGGTGATCAATCCACAAATGATAACATGGTACTGCATTCCTACGATGAATTACATCCATACTCAAACTTACAGGGTCTTCAAATTTTGCAAACTCTGCAGATCAGGGAATTTTGTACTTGATCCTTTCAAATCAGATATCCTCCTGAAAAATCAAGATACATCAGATCCTATTGCCCATCTTTTTACATTCTCAAATCTAAAAGCATTTCTTTTCGGCTGAAACAAATGATTAAATAGGATAAAGTTTGGAATGCAACTAAGTCCTCACAATTTAGTTAAGTTCTTCAGCAGGGATATGGAAGAAGGAATAGGTCCATCCAAGGATGTGCCTTGCATGTCCCTGAAACAGATTAAATCAACCATTCATTCAAGATGCACTTAGGTAAAAATTAAATTTAAAAGAAAGAGTTTCTTGATTCCCAGGTGGGGAAAAGATTGCCGCTGAAAAGAATGACGAATGATACTCACAGTCTATCAAGTTTTGTCCAGTTCCCAATCAGAGCAGGTATCTTCCCAGATAGTTCGGACCCATCTATCCTACTGCAGTCAATGAATGGACTTTTAGAATTACCGTAGTTGAAGACGGACAAATAACCAAATAATTTGCACTTACAAATCTTCCAAGTTCTTTAAGTTGCCGAATGTTTCTGGAATAGTTCTCGTAAAATTGTTAGCAGAAAGATGGCTGCATATATTCCATTGCAACAACATAAGAAAATTATGAGTAATAGTAGCAACGTTGAATGCCTTGATATCTTATTTGGTTGTACTCAACATAACAGAGACAGTTTCAATGCATGTGAGAGGTTTTCAACACAAAGACATAATAGTTGGATGCGAGACAAGGATGCTAGACAAGGCAACGACAGTAACATTATTGTTATACAAGTCATATTCAAAAGTAAGAGAGCAAAAATTCACCAAAGTATGGAACTTTCAAGATTAAAGAGAGCACAAATTGACAATGAGATGAAACTTTCAAAATTCAACAGAAAAAAATGTAGGAAAAAATAAAAAAGAAACCTTTCAAACGAACTCCATAATAATAAACCATATAAGCAAATAAGATAGAACATTGCTGCCACAAAATTATACAAAGATTAGGTTCATATAAAAGGCATAAAATCTTATAATGGTGCTAATAATGGGATTAAAATTAGATTGTGAGGTTATTTCTGGGAATATCTCAAAAATAAAAAAATAAAAAAAAATCAAGTATGTCAATTACCCGAAGAAGCTAAAGGGTGAACATGGGCTGACCCACAACAAAGGCTGTGGGTGCAGCAGACCACAAAGATTTCTTTTTCGTTTATTATATAGTTATTTTTTTTATACCATCCTTCATAATTTTGTTAATCCGACCCCATAGTCCACTTGTAATTGTTTTTTCTCCTGCACACTGCACATGTAAAATGTCAATTCACTGCCCCAATACCATAATTACCAATTTTTTGGTAAATGATTTTAATTTTTTAAAAATTATTCTTGCATATTTTATTATATTACCATAATTATTCTAAATAATTTTATTATAAAAATACTATCATTTTCTTTTGAGACAATATGTAATTTTCACCCTTATTGACTAAAAGTGGTGAGTTCGTCCCTGAGAGTGTGTAGTTTCTGGATTTTATCTGTTCATCATATTTTTCCAATCTGGACTTAATTCCTTAATGGTACACCTAAGCCAAAGGCACTTCTTATTCGATAGTTGAATACCACAGCCATACCAGATCTTGCGTACGAAACCCCTCCTAATGCACAGTTGTTTCCCAGGAAATTAATATCTCCAAAAATAAAAGCATTTTATGCAAGTACTATGGCATTATAGCTCTGCAGTTTATGCAATGCATTCAATTGTATATGTCAAAAAGAAAGAAACCATAATATAAATAAATAGGGAAAAAAATGATCAGTCTTACAGTCTCCTCAAACGGCTCAAGCTTCCAAGGTTTTGAGGAAGAGGTCCTTCAAGCTGATTGTCTGCTAGGTTCCTGGATGATATATTTCATGTTAAAACCAAGGTCGGGCATCATCTATTAGTTCACTAGACAGAGAAGTATCCATGACTTACAGCTCCTCGAGAGTAGCAATGTCTCCAATTTCCTTTGGAATTGAACCACTAATGCGGTTTCCCAAAAGGGACCTGTGGTGTAGCCATAATTAAAGTGCAGACAACCAGTATAACTGCTAAACAAATAGATAACAGGAAAACGTTCTTGCAGAAGCAAAGTATATTAGAAACTTAACCTATCAAAAAAAATAAAAAAATATTAGAAACTTACAAAATGGTGAGAGGGAGCTTAGCAAAAGTTGGCGGAATTGATCCATTTATATAGTTGCGAGAGAGTTCACTGTGTTAACAAATAAGCCTTTCTTAGTTTCAACCAATGTCAAAATGGTAATTACACTAAAAAGTGCCAATCTTCTATGTTGGTTAGTTTCTAAATTAGTAGTAAAGAATGGACCTAATGAACAAATGCGGTTGATTTATCATTACAATAAGTGACTTCTGAATACAAGTGAAATATGTCACTTACATTTCTTGCAGATAACTAAGATTTGCGAATTCTGTTGGCAGGCTTCCAGTTAAATTTTGCCCCTTCAGCTGGCTGTAATCCAAGAGAAGAGATCAGAGGAAGTAAATTAGCGGAGTAATATTGCCTATGAATTGTAGTAATTTATATATAATAAAGGTGAAATCAAAGACAGAGAAATGTAGGTTTCATTCCGTAGATTTCCTCAGAAACAGCCACTTGGCATTAATTGCTCTATCATGATCTGCCGTCTTCTTAACAGCTTTCAGTTTTTTGACAATGACTATATTGCAAGTGCAATGCCTTGATAATATAAATTAATAACATAAAAATAAAAAATAAAAAAGTTCTTTTTATACACCAACGAAGCTGATGGTAAAATTACGGAGAGAAAAAAGAAATTGATGACCTCACCATGAATGTTTGACTATAGAGTGTAATTCAGTTTTTCTCAGATGGCTGTAGCTAGTAAGATAAAATTGGTAGCGGCCATTTGCTGCAACCATAAGTAAATAATTGCTGATTTCTGTCGAATTGTTGTAGCAATAATAGATCACAGGGACAACTATGCAGAAAATCTAAAACAAGAACACAAAATTTTGAATGGTTTGGCAGCTTGTTTATGACCACAGGCAAAGCAGTTTGTATTTCATTTCTGATTTCGCTGGCATGGACTATATTTTTGTAATTGAAACATAGAACCTAACCACTAGAAATATTCACCAAAACATTTGACACAACACAGAGGACATCAGCCTCCCTTCATCCACCAACATGAAACTCCACTGTGCTTTCCACAACTCCTAGGCCTGTGGGGGAGACATTGAGCTACCCACAAACTCCAATAAGAGTTTGCAAAAGAATTTGGATCGTTAAATACTGGATAACTAAATTTGCACTACACTAGCTAACTTTTGATACTAAATGGTATGGGTAAGTGTTGATTTACTAAACAATAACAACCAGGTCACTAACCACATTCCTTCCTAGTGGCTGCCATGGACCTACCCCAAAGAACAAATGCAGTTGAGAAATCAAATCCTGAGCAACAAATGCGGAACTCCCACCCCATTAAAGATCTAGATTTCATTGACAAGTTTGATCAACATCACATATGTTATAGAACAGAGACAGCCATATGACTTTTGCACTTCAATTATGGTTCATTAACAGATTTCATCAGTGAGTTCAACTATTATAATGTTGATTCCATGCGGATTGATTTTCCTTCTGTTAACATAACATATGACAAAAACAATTGACAGAAAGATCAGGGCTTCACAGCCAGTCTGGCCAACCATTTTATATATTGTTGATTATTGAAATCTGAGCCGTTCAAAGCCTTCCTACGCAAAAAAGGCCCCTAACAGAGTCAAATTCAAAATTTACTAGGTTAAATTCAACCATGTTAAATAGTTCTGCTTTTTTTTTTTTTTAGTCTTCTGCATTCCCAATTTCCTTGATTAGCTGGTACCATATATCAGCACGTATGCTAGTCTATAACAGTAAAAAAAATATTCATGCATTTAGTAGCATAGCTTCTTTGCTATTTTCCAGAAACATCTTACTATTTTCTCATTCTCTAATTGCATCCTTTGGATACGGAATATGCCAATTATGGGGGGGGGGGGGAAGGAGAATGGCAAAACTTGGCCATACATGTTGGTGACATGGCAAACAGTGTTGGTGCAGTTGCAAGTAACATTGCTGAGAATCTGCTGACTAGTCCCATTTGGAGTATTGTCGACGCAGAAACTTCGGCTAACTTTCCAGTTCTTTATCTGCAGTTTTGCTGATATTGCTTTAAGAGTTTGCACTGTTACAGACAAGGAAATGGATATTTTGTCAACATTAATTCCGAGGCAAAGAATGGTAACAATAATAGAATACCATCTGATCAAATCCCATATCTGTCCTGCAAAATTTAAACTAGTGATACTTTGTGTGTACCGCTTTCTGTTCAATTTTAGTAATTTCCTCTCTTTTATCACCAAGGCTCGCAGGGGGCAAAAAAAAAAAATGAGAAACATTTCTAGAACACTTAACTATGGAATCACACTACAAAATCCCCTTTTATACAAGAAACACCGGATGAAACAAGCCATTGAATGACTATTTTCTTATGATTCGTCGACATGCCTCACAATTGGTTTATCTCGTACGAACATGGATTGAAATGAATTAATATTGAATGTGACATGGGTATCTTTAAGACTCATTGGATTCTCATGCTATATACACATGCATCCCATCAGTGGCGGATCCAAGATTTTATCACACTGTGGTCAAACTAACGAGTAGAAATTTATATTTTATAGGGTTAAGAGTTTCGAGTTTGAGATTTTTCAGTTTAACCGTCCGAGAGTTTGAGGTTTTGGGTCGCCACCGTTTTGATTTTTATATATATATACACACATGTTTGTGCTTTGTGGAATGGAGGCTGCTGGCTGTCCAAAATTAATGTGATGTCTGCAGGATTTTATTGGGGGCGTGAGATTTTATTATAGAAAAAAAATCTGTAAGAGAGAGAAGAGAGAGATAGAAAAATACGTGGATAAAAATTTATTAAATAACTTTTTGGTGTGGGATCATAGAGGAAAAAAATCTGCAAAGTGGTGTGTGTTTGGTATAAAAGTAAGGGCAAATTTTATAAATTATTTTAGGTATTAGGGCAATTTAATTTAAAAATATTTATAATAGGGTAAAATTATAAAAAAAAATCAAAAAATTATACTATATCTTACAGAAATTTTGCTCTCAGTGGGGTCAATTGACCCCCCTTGCCCCTACACAAATCCGCCACTGCATCCCATCTTTCCCATCCCTTGCTCAAATGAGAGTATGATATTGCTTGGCCATATCTAGCATCAGGCATTTTGATTATCATACTTATCTTTGAAGTTCAATTGTCAGATGTGTTGCATGTGAATTATATAAATTATATGGTAAAATCCCTCTATATTAGTGCAATACTTAATTCCAACATTGACATACAGAAAGTCAATCAGTAACTGGTACTTCCACACCATAAGGTGATTAATGTCACAATTTTCATATTCTAATCTTGCTTATTCCAAAGGACCCAACAAATAGTTACCCTCCATATTCTACAATAAATTAAAAAAGGTTGGGATAGGTTTTGACGGTCTAGTAATAATGCTAATAGTAGTCTATGGCAAATATCATCCAAAGGTTTTGACGGCCTAGGAATAATGCTAATAGTAGTCTATGGCAAATATCATCCGAGGTGAGTAGAGTGGAAGTTAAGGCAATCTGGAATAAGGAGAGAGAGTGAAAGAGAGACCACTAAGAGCTCCGACTATGGCAAATGAGAAATTTGATCTTTTGTATGATTCATGAAGGTTGGTATATAGATGTTATGTTACAAAAACTCTTCTAAATGTACGTGCAGTTGACATTTGTACAAGGACACTTGGTAAGATTATAATATGTGTCCCATATATAATTGGATATCCATACAAGCATATTTAGCAATTTAGTTTTTAGTAAATAATTATGCATAATACCTTGTAAATATCATAATATTCTATGAAATAAAATAATTACATTAAATATCTCCATGTCCCTGTATCCTTAAATAAGAAAATTAATGAATCCGACTCTTACACATGTTACTCATACACGAATCCGTGTTAACATAGTTCGTAGGTAAAATCCAGTCATACACGAATCCGTGTTAACATAGTTTGTAGGTCAAGTCCAGTCATGGAGGTCGGGCTGCATATGCGCCAAGGAAGATGGTGCTAAGAACAGTTGACTAACTCTACATCGTCTATCACTTCCACTAGTGGGATGCTCCCCCAACTAAGTATTACTTCTACATGGTCAGGTACCATAAAGATCATGGTTGTACGGCACAAATGAGTATGCTCCCTAAATATTATCCCATCAAGCCTCCCCCTAAACCAATTGGGGAAGTCCCAATAGATCACCTAATTCTAACTACAAAACCACTGATAATAACCATTCGCTGAAGGGGAAATGACCATGAGACCACAAGAAATGCTCATGGATGGAGGATATCATTGAAAAGGTCCTAGGCCTCCTCACCTATGGTCGAGATAAGTCTTGTTAGAAGCTAATTAAGCAGAAAAGCCAGGAAAGGAATAGGAGATGACCTCCTACAATAGGAGGATTTCCAAATCTAGAGGAGAACACCTGCGGCTGTGGAGCCATGCACCCACTGCCCCGCAGATATCAATTAATGTATGTGGACAGTAAGTGGATGTCCTAAGGAAATAACACTGAAAATGTTAAAAAGAGGATAGTGAAAACAAAATAAATAAAACTAGAAATCCTCAACCACATCACCAATACCATCCAAATCAACTGCCCTTTAATTAATCCATGATAGTCTGTCACCAATGGGCATCAGATAAAAAAATTGACCCATTTCAATGCAAGCAATGGGGCATCAGATGAAAATTGACCCATTTCAATGCAATAAAATGACTATTTTCTCCCTACATTCAACTGGATGAAAAACTCAAGCCACGGGCGCAAAAATGGCATTCAATTTCCCAAAGAAAACACTATGTAGCTTACACAAGGTTTAAGAACCAATTATTACAATATATCTACACAGCTACTATTAAATAAAGGTAATACTTAAGGTATTTGGTTAAATTAAAAATTAAAAAGAGCTTAACTTTGATAAAGTTTTTCTTATTCTTCCATTAATACATCTCAACTTCCCCCAAGTTGGTACTAATTTTTTTTATATAAATAATTTTTTTGTTTTCACAACTATCACTTAATTAAATCAATTTAATTTTATATTTTTTAGTATTCCATCCACTACCTTCATAAGTTTTTTTTATCTTTTTCAAATATCACTTAATTACAAATTATTTACTTAAATGTCACATAAAATTATCTATCCAATATTTTACAAGTACTTTAATATCTTTATATTCTAAATTTGTTGGTAATTTATTTCAAATTAAAAAAAAATATATATTATCCGTTTAGAGTAGCGAAAAACTACGAAAAACGTGGTTTAGAAACTTTTTAATATTTGATGCGTAATAATTAAATCACGTTTTTCAGAGGTAAATAATAAAATTTTTTAACTTTTATATCAATTTTTTTGGAAATAAAAACCGTTAGAATGGTTTATCGTCAGAATTTTTGACTTTTGCCTTAGTTTTTTAGAGTGAAAAACTGTCCAAACGTTTTAAAAGTTCCCTTCAAAAAGTTTTATATCAAAATTTATTGAAAGTGGTTAAAAAAATTTTGAGATTTGTAAAAAGCTTGTTAGGGCTTGTCAAATATTATTAGGATTTACAAAAAAATTACCGAAATTTTTAAAAATTTATTAGAATATATAAATATGTATATATAAATTTATAGAAATTTAATGAATTTTGAAAAGAGTGGAAGATGTGTTAAAAAATTTTAAAGATTTTCGGTATTTTTCATAGTTTCCTTCACCCATATATATATTTACTTGAGACGAAAAAAATGAGACCTGTAAATCCAGTTAAGTCATACCTTCATCACTGGGGATAAGAGTGGCTCCGGAGGCAAAAACTGTGAAGCAAATGAATAGGATAACCAAAGCATAAATCTGTGGGAATATCATATTCAGAGATGCTTAGAGGAAATAGTGCTTGTTTATGAACTTAAAAGATGTTGAACAGGCAACATATGCATACAGTTATATATATATATATATATATTTATATAGAGAGAGGCTAAGAGTGAGCGGAGGGGGAGACTGAAGTCTTGGGAGAAGCATATAATATTCTTAACAGTAACACACTGAGGACCTTCGTAGATAAACAAGACTGCATGGGCGGCTGACATTAAGGCACCGTTTGGCAATCTTTAATTACCACCTACTAGTTTTTTTATTTATTTTTTTAAATTATCAAAATTACCCTCTTATATTTTAACATTCTTTTAAACCTTCAAAAATAAAAATATTAAATTAACAAAAAGTTCAAAAGCTAACTATTAAAAAAACTAGTTTTTTCCCCTTTTCCAAACACAAAAAAACTTATGTTTTAGTAACTAACTACTAACCAATTATAAAAGAGCTAACTTTTTCTTCCCAAACTAAAGTGTACTTTCAGCTTCATAATGTAAGTGTTCGGTAATAAAAAATACTGTAAAATGTGCTCACTACGTCAACAAGAAGAAGGTAGTTTAAGTCTGAATTTGGTATTAAGTATCCAATTTATAATCTAAATGCCAGAATAAATTTACAAAAAAATAGTTTGAAGAAAATATCATTGCTTTTCCTTTGGGGAAGGTCTTTTACTGTGGTGGTATGCTGGGTACTAAATGCTCATCACATAGCATTAAATAGGTGTCACTCTGTATCAATACGAGTGAGATAAATAAGAAGATTATGTGTAATGTGACATTTAGGTACTGTGCAAACGTCCCGTTTATCACTTGTAAGGTTAGGATTTCGTCGAGTGTAACTAGGTAGTAATAAGCAAACTAAATCCATCATTTAAGAGTCTTTATGTTTAGGAACGAATAAATGCAATCATTCGAGCAATAAGGCAAATCCTTACGCTTTGCCTGATCGGGAATACTTTCCCTGAGTACTCACAAGGCGTTGTGTTCGAGAATCTTACCACGTGTCCTTTATATTTTCTGTACCATTATCAAGTATATAGACCATTGTATTAAAATTTAATAATTTGGGTTTCTTTAAATAAATTTTTATTAAAATTATATAAAAATATTAACATATATTTAACCCGTTAAATTTCAATTTAAGGCACATGACTGACTTGGGGTTGGATGCCAGCCCTCAAAATCCAAGAAGACATGGCTGGTTGCGTAGGGCCATCGCAATAATGTTTCGGCTTTAAAGTTTGATTTGGTTGTTTGTCTAATTTGACGTACTTTGGGGCCACTTTTAACTTTATCAATATTATGGTTTGCTTTTCTTGAGTTTACGTTTCAAACAAATACAATTAAAAGAAATTTGAGTCTTTGGGATTATGTGAAAATGAAGACAGGGACACCCTATTTAGTTAATTTTATGTTAATTTTCTTATTTTCAAACTATTATTTTCAAATTGATGTAATTAGAACTTGAGCGATATTTCCTTTTCTTTTTTCTTTATTACTCGTTCGTTGAGCTAAAAATTAAATGAAAATATTAAATATATTTTATTTTTAACTTTTTCACGCATTAAAAAAATATTATTTATCTTGAGAAGAGACGTAGTATGAAAAGTAAAAAAATAAAGTTTATTTAGCATTACCTTAAATAATTACGAGTAAATAGTGGAATTCAATAAAACTTTATTTTTATCTATTTAAAATAAGTTGACTTCTTTTATGGCTCTTTTTTTTTTTTTTTATTATCTTATGTGACCTTACTCACCAAAATTTATTTATTTATTATTTAGTATTTTTTAGGCATGATAAAATATTACTATATATTTTTAAAATTTTATAATCACTATTAAAATAGTCAATAACACAACATACACCCACCTAATACAACACAGTAATACGCTACATACTTTCATTTAATCATAAAAAAAATTTCGGTCCTAACTAGGACCAATTCGATAGAGTAATATCAATGATGCAAAAAAAAAAAAAAAATACAATATCACAATAAATATTTAAAATAAAATAAAATAAAATATTTATTTTTTAAAATTACCTAGGAGAATGATTTATTCTTGAAAGTTGATGTTACGTCTTATCATCGTGGACATCTTATTATTGAAACCAAAATACTTATAACTTCTCAAGCCTAATTCAAAAATAAATTTTTATAATCACATTTGCATTGAGGTATAACATTCATATGGTACTAGCAATACTAATATATATATATATATATATATAAAAAGAGAGAAAGAGAGAGATTTTAATACACTGAATAAAATATATAATTGAGGTATGTATGTAAGAATGAGGTCCGCCATGCACCATATATAGCACTTGTGGAAGATAACTTGGAGGGTTTATATTCGACTATTTGGTAATATTTTTGTTTTTTTATTTTTACTCATCTATTTATATTTTATATTTTTGTATTTCTCATTTTTTTTTTGAAATGAAAACTAAAACTACGTTTGAATATATAATTTTGTTTACAGTCATTTATTTTTTTAATTTTAGAAAATTTTTAATTTTATTAGTTTTTAATTTAATTTAATAAAATATATCACATATTAACTTAATTCAATAAATATAATATATTAATATTATTTATTTATTTTATTTATTAAAAATAATTGAATAAAATATAATTCTTATATCATTTAATTCTATAAATATAAAATAAATAAATTATAATTTAATTATAGTGGAAAATGTTTGGTTTGGTTTGGTTTGATTTATAGTTTAATTATATTATTTATTAAAAACAATTGAATAAAATATATTTCATAATAATTTAAATAATTTAATTATTATATTTACCAAAAATATTTTAATAAAATACATTTCATATTAAATTTAATAATTAATTTAATTTAACTTAATTTGATTATGATATTAAATTTCATTAAATTAGTGAATTTAATTATGATATTTATAAAAATTATTTCATAAAATATATTAAATATTAATTAAATTAATTATTAAATTTAAGTTAAACTAATTAATTTTATATTATTAATTATTAAAGATAATTTAATAAAATATATTTCATATTAATTAAAATTATTAAATTAAATTAAATATTTTATTTTATTTTATTATCTATTAAAAATAATTTATACTATATATTTCATATTTATTAAATAAATTATTTTAATTTGATTAATTTAATTTAATTAATTATTAAAAATAAATTAATAAATTAAACTAAATATTAATTAAGATAATTATTTTAATTTAATTACATTATTGATTAAGAATAATTTTAGTTTATTAACATATTTGAATAAAATAATTTATTTTGATATGATGCAACAAAGATAGACAAAGTGTTAAAATTGATAAAATTTTTGTAATAAAAAAAAGGGTGAAAACACTATTTTTTCTATTTTTATTTTTCTATTTACGTTTTTATTTTTTTGGAAGTAAAAAAATATAAACAGATTTAATAAGCAAATTTTTTTTGCCAGTTTAAAAGGTTTTGAAAACATAAACAAAAAAAACAGAAAACAAAAACATTACGGAATGGAACCGTAGTGCTTGGATGTCAAAAAAATAATTCAATAATTATTGTAAAAATGATACGTGACAAAATTTAATTAAAAATAATAAAAAATTACAGAATTGAAATTCTTTTATGATTATTGATAAACCAAACACCATCCGTTCAAATAAATATTTCAAATTACACAACTAAGATCATGTTTAATTTGTCTTCATGCAAGAATCGTTACTCGTGGCTTCATTTGAAATGATTAAGTGTATCACTAACTGGGGCATTGGATCACTTAAAATTTGATTAACTTGGTTGGCCCGAATATTGGAATTATTTATTTTCTTATTTTTAACTTTGGTTTGGTGTTAATTAAAAAAAAACCATTAAAATTAAATTGACTCAAAAAATTAAAAGAAAGTGATGAATGCATTCTTTCCTTAGCTTTTTTGACTTTGTATTACTATATTCCGTTGAAACTATTGTCGAGTAGAGAAAGTTAATAGAACGTAAATATCTCCATCCATAACTAAATTATATGTAATATATATATATTAAAATAGACAAAAATTGAACTGACTAAATTTTGAATCGAAATTTTTTATTAATAACAGTAAATATTTTATGACTAGTTTAATTTTATTTTTTATAAATGAAAATTAATTATTTTAATTGGTTTCAATTAATTTTAAAATCGAACTAAAATAGAGGAGCGCACACCTCGTGCCAAAAAGTGCCCACCACCGACTTTTGCTAAAAAAAAAAAGATTAACATTGAAATCCTCTTAAAATTTTTTAAAGACAAAAAAAAAAATGCCCGAAGACTTGAGAATTCGGAGTCTTGGATTGAATCAGACCCCATAGGCTGCTTTCTCTCGCATTCACGTATTAAATATTAATTATTCTTCTGGATTTGGATGGGGACTTCAGTCTTGACCAACAATATACAGACCACGAGTTCCTAAGAAAAACCATGTGTCAAGTCCACAAGCACGCCAGATAATTAATTCTGTATTAATACAGCAGGATATATACATATATATATATATATATATAATCTAGCAAGCATCAAGTTTGATGAGTTTAAATTTGGCTTTTAAGGATACGTAGTG
>QLOD02139663.1:0-18885 GCA_003260245.2 Sideroxylon spinosum | reverse complement strand
ATATTAATTTGATACATTGTTTGCAAGATTTTCTATTAGACTAATTTTTTTTTTCTGATTCCATCTATCAGTTTTCTGTTTCCAGTTTGATTGAAAATAGACGGTGGCTTATCAAGTATCAATTATTTGGTCAACAGATATAAACTTATGATTTCCTGTCCATCCAAATGTCATTGAATAACTTGTTGAATTGTCAACATATTTTTTTTTATTTTGACCATTTGGATAGAGCATAGAGCCGCGATGAAATTAATTTGTTCAACCACATCATTTAAGGAGATGTATGGAGTGACAAAAAAAAAAATATAAAATTTAATAAAAATTATAAATTCATAATTCGGATATAAAATAAAAATAATAATTTTTAAAAATTTTAATAATATTTTTCATATATTTTTCAGTATTTTTTTAATCAAATCAAGCCGAGCTAACATAATGGGTTGGAATAAGTCTGTGATTTTGAATTGGTTTACGTAATTCAAGCAGTGGACTTATCATTAAATTAGGTATGTGACTCGTCAAGTCTGCAGGTCTCGTCTTGTTCGCCTCACCTAAAGCTTCTGGGATGACTGGCTTTCTAACTGACCATTTCTTCCGAATATTAATTATTAAGCGATGACTATTAATTTTCAACCTTTGAATTACTGCTATGCTTAAGATATTGATTTGCCTGTAAATAAATATTAATAAAAAAAAGTTAATAGGTGCCCAATTTAAACTTAGTTAATGTTAATGTATTTATACTTCTAATGCATATCAGATAAGTTAGTAGCAAAGTTTAGATAGTCTTATAGAAGTAAAGTTTGTGTTTTACTTTATTTCTATTTTACAACCCTATAAATAGGGCTGTTATTTCATTGTATTATACATAATAATATACATAATTTTCTAACTTTTCCATTCATTATTTCTCTTAACATGGTATCGGAACTCATGACTTTTGATCTTGGATAGATTAGGTATACACCAGCCACATCTTTGGCTGTCGGTGGTGCCTTTTCTTGCATTACTGTTACCTCCGCTGCAACTTTACCCAACTTCATATTATTTTTACTTATACTGTTTCCAGTTTTTTTTTGAAAGCCCTAAATTTTAAGCCTTTCTTTTGGAGATACTTCTTCCTATTTCAATTTCTCTGTTGGAGACCCCATTTTCTTTATTAGAGACTCCTAATGAGCTTCTACGTGCCCCTAATACTTTACAGGTCACAAGTTTGTGACCTTTAGGTGTGCAACTTGCGCTTCGCACAATGGTGATTTTACAAATTCGTGATACTTGTGTGTGTAAATAGAATTAGGTTCGTGACCTTCAGGTGTGTAACCAGAGCTAAGTTCGTGTAACCAGAACTAGTTTCGTGACTTTCGGGCGTATAAACAAGACTAAGTTTGTGACTTTCAGGCATGTATCAGAGTTAAGTTCGTGTAACAAGAACTAGGTTGTGGCCTTTGGCCGTATAACCTGTGTGCAATCAAAACTAGTTTTGTAACCTTCAAGTGTGCAGTCAAAGCTAGGTTCCTAACCTTCAGGCGCGTAGCTAGTGTGTAATTAGAGCTATGTTCGTGGCCTTTGGGCATATAATAAGAGCTAAGTTCTTGGCCCTTGGGTGTTTCACTTGCGCTTTGCATATGGGAGTGTGTTGACTGCTTTCCAATTCGTAGTTTTCAAACTCAAATTGGTCTTTACTATTCTATCTTGAGTTTGAGGGAGGATGTTAATGTATCTATAATTCTGATGCATATCGGATAACCGGTAGCAAAGTTTCAATAGACTTATAAAAGTAGAGTTTGTATTTTATTTTATTTTATTTTTACTTTGTAACCCTATAAATGGGGTTGCTATTTCGTTATATTACACATAATAATATACATAATTTTCCTAACTTTTCCATTCATTCTTTCTCTTAACAATTAATATTAATAAAAAAGGTTTATAAATAGTTATTTCTAAAAAATCATATTTTTAAAATGATTACATTACAAATCTCTTAGGTGATGATACCATTTAGGTAAATTACAAGTGTCATGTTTTGTAGTTTTGTTATGAAACAACCATTAAGATAATATATAAACCAATTTTCTCCGTGAAGTTACATTTTTGCAAAAACTTTTCCTTTTAGCATTTTTTCCCTTTATATTTCTAACATGTAATCATTTTTCTCATCTTTCATCAATATTACCTAGTTAAAACATGTTGCTCCAACTTGATTGCAACAATCTCTTGTGATTTTCCCTAGTATCCTTTAAAGCAAGTTAATGAACCCAAAGTTTGAACGGATTAATAGTTTCTCTGATATATCAATTCTGTCATAAAGCCCCCAAGTACTTGAAACAGTTTCATGAAAGGATAGGAATATTTCATATTTGTACTTCTTTATTAACTTCTGCCACTCTACACTAACTTTAATAAAAAAATAGTAACGTGGAGTAAAAGAAACTAATGAAGGAATGTATTTATTGTTTTCCTTTTTGAAACTCACTTCTTTAATCAGAATTTATATGGCATTTACGTCTCAAAAGTTTTTGAATTTGTGAGACCATTTAATAGTTTGAAAATATTCTTATTTCCTCTCATTAGGATGGCAACGAGCCGAATTGGGATCAGATATTTTCTTTATCATCTTTTAATTGTGGGGGGAAAAAAACAGAACAAGTGAGTATCCATAACTAACTACCATTTCCTAAATCATCAAGTAATTGGATGCCCATCGAGTAATCGGTTCCTATAATTTTCAAACATAAGGTGATTAATTGGGTAATAGGTTTGAGTAGCTGATAATTTGGGTGGGTAATTGTTGGAGGAATTTGCGTGTTATCAACCAATAAGTGGCCCGTAGGATGTCGTGGTGCAAAAACCCTAGATCACCTTCAGGCAACACCTTGGTGAAGAATAGCAAACACAAACTCATGGAAAATCACACATAATAGAAGAACACGATATTTACGTGATTCGACAATTGGCCCACGTCTAGTGCACTCAGAGAAAAAAATTCACTATGTGAAAAATATTACAATCACACAATCTTTCTTCTTACCCAATACCCCAATACATCTTATAAAGCAATTCCCCAAACAAACTTTAACTCTCACCTTAAAGGAAGAATTTAACTAGAGTACAAACTCGCTACCTAAAACTTTAACTGGTGTGCCTTTTTCAAAGAAAAAAACCCTTTGTTTATAACCTCACAAGGCCACTCTGACTTTGTGAGAAAACCAATGTCAGTAGGAGCCACTTCATTAACAATCTCTACTTTAGCGACTGCTTACCCCTTAGGAAACTAGACACTAGTAACTTCACCTTGAACACCATCAGCTGGGGTCATCTCTCATCTTATAATTGGAGACATGAATCAAGTCCAACCAATGCTTGAACTTATCTACTATGAGGGACTTCGTCAATATGTTTGAAGCGTTATTAGAAGTGTGAACTTTCGCTAGCACCAGCTCACCTGAAGACACCAACTCCTGGATCTTGTGGAACCTCACATCTATGTGCTTGGTTCTATCATGATACACCTGGTTGTTTGCCAAATGAATGGCACTCTGATTGTCATAGTGAAGCTCAACTCCACTTTGCTGTAGACCTAACTCCTTGGAAAGCCCATCATCCTATAATATTTCTTTGGCAGTCTCGGCCACTGCCATTTATTCTGCTTCACCTAAAGACACCAAATCCTGAATCTTGTGGAACCTCACATCTATGTGCTTGGTTCTAGCATGATACAGATGGTTGTTTGCCGAATGAATGGCACTCTGATTGTCATAGTGAAGCTCAACTCCACTTTGCTGTAGACCTAACTCCTTGGCAAGCCCATCATCCTACAAAATTTCCTTGGCAGTCTCGGCCACTGCCATTTATTCTGTTTCAGTTGTAGAAAGAGCAATAAGAGAGTGAACAATAGACCTCCAACAAATTGGCTCTCTTACTAGAGTGAAGAAATACCCAATAGTCGACCTCCTATTATCCAAATCTCTGGAATAATTTGCATTTACAAATCCGACAACTGAAGGCTCTTTCTACAGTTAATTGAACAAAATGCCATACCCCGTAGGACCTCGCAAGTATCTAAAGATCCACTTGACTGCATTCTAATGTTGTCTTCCTAAATTATCCATAAACTTGCTTACCACACTAACTCCATGTGTCAAATCTGGTTTGCTAAAAATCATCACAAACATAAGGTGCCCAACTATACTAGCATATGAAACTGAATCCATGTCTCTGATCTCATCTTCAGACTTCGGGCATTGACTTGCAGACAGTCTGAAATGACCCGCCAAAGGTGTTGTTAACCCAAGGTTTATAAACTTAGTTTTATAATTGATTTTGATGATAAAAAACATTGAATTGCATTTACCCAATTAATTCTCAAATAGACATTGTATAAAATGTTACAATTCATTTTAATTTGATAGAATCAAGATGATATGCTTGGAAGAGATTGATATTATTTTTCAAGTATTTTTACATAATTTGGATAAGGAAATAAAGGAATTTCAAAGTTTGGAATAATGGAAAATAAAGAAAGATGAAGACTTGAAGTTGGAGTTGAACTCGAATGAATATACAAATCAGGCATATGTTAGTATATGGATGATATCGGAAGATCCAAAGGTTCAATTATTTTGAAATTTTAATATAGTAAACTAGACTTCCATATCTACAACGTTATTGAAGGAAAATTCTGGTGGATCTAAAGTTAAGATGTCCAAAAAGGAGTTGGAAGTTTAGTTATTACAGAAGAAAATGTAATTCTAAATTCTAGAGCTGGTGTTGGTTTTTGAGCCATAACTCATAATTTAAAAATTTATAACTTCTTATATTTGGTGTATGAACTTTTGTAGTTTAAGTTTCTTCAAATTCTAAAAGAATCATATTGAAACAATAGCCTTAACTGGAAACATAGATTCAAAATGTCAGAAATATCTATCTGGAGCTAGTCTAGGGTTGGAATACTATATCTAAAGATCTAACCATTAGATGAAGCTCAAATATGGCTAGAATATAGTTGGCTTATATATCTACAAAGTCTTTAACTTGAGGAAATGTTAGATATGGACATTATGAAGGTGAAAAACGATCAAAAAAGTACCTCAGAAAATCTGAATCTGAAAGACAGCATTGGAAGCAAAGAAATTCAATTTCTTTCAAGGGTAAAAGTGGCTTTTCACTTAGTAATGGCCATTTGAGGAGTTTTTCCTATAAATACAGCCTCAAGCTTAGATTCAAGAAGAGGAAAAAGGTCAGAAAGAAGTGCTTACAAAGAGAAATAAGAAAATCCATAACCTTACAAACATAGAGTAATTTCTTCCTATACTTGTACTTCATCTTTTATATTCAACTTGTGAGAGTTTCTTATTTATTTGACTAAGTGTTAAACTAATCATTATTATTGTAAGAGGGAGAATTTATAACTCTCTTAATTTGTGAGGGTTAGGTGAGCTCTTGTTGGTTTTGGTTCAAGTGTAGGGAACCCAAACAATGGATATTCTTTGAGAGAGACTTGTGGAGTGACTTGGGGATAGAATCACTTGGTTTGAGTGATTTGGGGAAAATATCACTTGGGAGAGGTTTCTAGCACCTTAGGAAGCTAGTGTACAATAAGTCCTTCAAAGAATAGTGGAGAAATCTCAACGAAGGCCTTGAGGAATGGACATAGGCAATACTGAAGTCAAACTACTATAAATTGAGTATGTTTGCTTCTCTTCCATTCTCTTTATATTTATTACAAATACTAGTACTCAATCTTCATCTGTAAATTCTGAATTTTTTTTTTAAGTGCATTCAATTTTTTGTTATCTTTTTCATCTTAACATATTTGCTTTAAAAGTTTAAAGTTTTATTTGTAAACATTCTTAAGCAACCCTATTCAACCCTTCTAGTGTTCTATTTGGGACAAAAATTGGTATCAGAGCAAGCGCTCTTATTTTTTGACTTAACTATCTAACAGTTAAGATCATGGCCACCTCTTTTGACGCCTCCACTTTTAAAGGCCAATCGACCCATTGATCTCTTTTGTTCAACAGAACAAATTATAATTATTGAAAGGCTAGAATAAGAATCTATGTTCAAGTCATTGGTTATGGGTTATGGAAAGTTATATCTAGTGGACCCCATATTTCTTTTAAAACCATAGAGTGAATAAGATTCTTCCTTAGGATGAGAGTGAATGGACCGAAGCCGATGAAGCTAAAGTCTAATTAAAGGCTAAATCTATGAACTTGTTATATTGTGCGCTTGATCCTTATTAGTTTGATAGAATTTCTACATGTGAAACCGCTAAAGAAATTTGGGATAAATTAGAAGTCACTCATGAAGGTATTAATCAAGTTAAAAAATCTTAAATTAGTATGCACGTTCATCATTATGAATTATGTAAAATGAAACCGGATGAATCGATTTTAGAAATTTTTACTAGATTTACTGATATTATAAATAGTTTGAAATCTCTTGGTAAAATCTATACTAACATTAAAATGGTGAGAAAAATTCTTAGTTCTTTGCCAAAGGGATGGGAACCAACGGTGACAGCCATCCAATAAGCTAAGGATCTCCCAAGATTATGCCTAGATAAACTCTTGGGCTCTTTTATGACCCATGAGATTGCCTTAAAAGCTAATGAGGAAGAACACTCCAAAAAGAAGAAAGAAATTGCTTTTAAGTCGACATTAAATAATAAAAGTGCTGATGGATCAAGTGCTGAAGATGATGAAGATATTGCTATGATCACTAGAAAATTCAAGAGATACATTAACAAAAAGAGACAAAGCAGAAGAAAATTTTATAAGAAGGAGACAATCAAAGGAGACTCAAGTAAGAAAATGCTATTATTTGCTTTGAATGCAAAAAGTCTAGTCATATCAAGCCCAAATGTCCTCAACTTAAAAAGAGTTGTAAAAAGGATAAAAAAAATACAATTGTGGCAACTTAGGGAGATAGCGATGATATTTCCTGCGATGATGAGTCACATGGAGAATATCTTATAAATATTTGTTTCTTGCCTCAAGAAGAGGAGAATGAGGTATGTAAATCTTCTAATCAGTTTACTCACGATGAAGTTTTAAATGCTTTTAAAGATTTATATCATGAGCTTAAGAAACTTTCCTTAAAGCATGTTTCTCTAAAAAAGATTGTCTTTTCTCTTTCTCAAGAAAATGATATCTTAAAGAAAGAAAATAAATTTTTTGAAACAAAAATCTCAACTCAAAATGATTTTAAAAATGAAATTGAAACTTTAAAAAATCATGTAAAGGATTTAACAAAATCTTTTACAAAATTTGTTAAAGGAATTGAAAACTTAGATATTATTCTTAGTAAACAAATATGTGCTTTTAACAAATGTAGAATTGGTTTTAACTTCCAGTAGTCATCATTCTAGTTGTCATTATTGTAATAATATAGAACATATCATTCATCCATGCCCCTATAGGAAAGACTTATAGTGGAACCAAAATAATACGGGTTCGAAAGAACAAAATGAACTTAAGTGATGAAAAAATCTAACCCTCAAGGACCTAAGAAGATTTGGATACCAAAAGTCAATAGTTGATTTTCTTTTGTAGGTTTGTATAAAACTTAAATTAAAGAGTAAAAGATGGTTCTTTGATAGTGCTTGCTCAAGGAATATGACTGGGGATGCGACTATATTTACTTGTTTATCTTCTTAAAATAGAGGATTTGTCACTTTCAGAGACAATAGCAAAGAAAACATTATTGGTATAAGTAATGTTAGACTAGAACAAAGAATGAAAAGCATTACTATTCAAGAAGAAGAAGTAAACTCAATAAAGGAAAATAAAGAAGAACCATTAGCTATTGAGGACGCTCCAAAACTTGATGAGTTCAAGAACAATAAAAAAGACTTACCAAAAGAATGGAGATATGCTCACAATCACTCTAAGGATTTAATCATTGGTGATTCATCTAAAGTATAATAACTCACTCATCTATTAGAAATATTTGTAATAATCTAGCATTCCTTTCTTAAATTGAGCCAAAATGTTTTCAAGAAACTGAAAATGATAAAAGTTAGATTTTAGCTATACAAGAAGAGCTTAATCAATTTGAAATAAATAAATTTTGGGATTTAGTCCCTAGACCTAATGATCATCCTATAATTGGAACAAAATGGGTTTTTAGAAATAAAATGGATCAATCTGGGATATTATTAGAAATAAACCTCGATTGGTTGCCCAAGGTTTTAATCAAGAAGAAGAAATTGATTTTGATGAAACCTTTGCATCGGTGGCTAGATTAGAAGCAATTAGAATGTCACAATTGCATGTTTTAAAATTTTCAAATTTTATCAAATGGATGTTAAAAGTGATTTTCTAAATGGATATATTTCAGAGGAATTTTATGTCGAACAACCTCCTGGTTTTGAAAATTATGAGTTCCCAAACATGTTTATAAACTCAAAAATGTATTATATGGTTTAAAACAAGCTCAAAGGGCTTAGTATGAAAGGTTGAGTAAATTTTTGATTGAAAATGGCTTCACTAGAGGAAAAATTGACACTGTTCTTTTTATTAAAATCAAAAATCATGATATGCTTATTACTCAAATATATGTGAATGATTATTATATTTGGTGCTACTAATGACTCTCTTTGTCAAGAATTTGCTAAGAGCATGCAAGGTGAATTTGAAATGAGTATGATAGGAGAGCTGAATTATGTTCTTGGACTTCCAATTAAACAAACTAAGGAAGGCATCTTCATAAATCAAACCAAGTACACAAAAGATCTATTCAAGAGGTTTGGAATGCAAAATGCAAAATCTATTGAGACCTCTATGCGTCCTTTAACCGAACTTTACAAGAATGAAAATGGTAAAATAGTCGATGAAAAACTTTATAGAAGTATGATTGGCTCACTTTGATACTTGATGGGAAGTAGACCCGATATTAGGTTTAGTGTACGCATATGTTCTAGATTTCAATCTTACCTTAAGGAATCTCATGTTATTGTAGTTAAACGTATTTTTAGATATTTATTAGGAACAGGTAATTTAGGATTATTTTATCCTAAGGATATTTTTTTTAATCTTATCGGTTACTCCGATGCAGACTTTGCCGGATGGAAGATTGATAAAAAAAAAAGTATTAGTGAAACTTGTCAATTTCTAGGTCATTCATTTATATTATCATTTAGCAAGAAGTAAAATTCTATAGCTTTATCCACCGCAGAAGTCGAATATATCGCGGCTAAAAGTTGTTGTGCTCAGATTTTATGGATGAAACAACAATTAGAAGGTTTTGTACTCTACTTCGATCATATTCCAATTAATCATGATAACACTAGTGCTATTAATCTATCAAAGAATCCCATTCAACATTTTAGAACCAAGTACATTGAAATTAGACATCACTTTCTTAAAGATCAAGTTCAAAAAAGTGATATTATTCTTGAATTTGTTGGGATAGAAAATCAATTAACTGATATTTTTACTAAGTCATTGAACGAGGATAAATTTTGTTATATTCGTTGGGAACTTGGTATGTGTAACCAAATATGATATTGATTTAATCTCTTTGTGTGCTTATTGATACTTATTTCACTATCATATATTTATGGGAAGCTAAATATATTTTAATGAATTTTTTAAATTGACATTGATGCATATATTAAAGGGGAGAATTAGGACTATAATTTTTTTTCTCGTAATAATATTTTTGAAGATGTCAATGGGCAAAAAAAAAAAACTAAAATAAAATATTAATGATTGATTGAGCTTATATGGATAGAAAATATTTTCTTGATTTGTGTCCTTCAAAAATTTGAGTTTTAAAGTATGTTTTTCATCATAAAAAAGGGGGATATTATTGACCAAAGGTTTATAAACTTAGTTTTATAATTGATTTTGATGATTCAAATATTGAATTAAATTTTCACAACTAATTTTCAAATAGGTATTGTATGAAATGTTACAATTAATTTTAATTTGATAGTTTCAAGACGATATCCTTAGAAGAGATTGATATTGTTTTTCAAATATTTTTACATATCGAAAAGGTGCTTAACTACCGCCCTTAAATCCAAACCACTTCCCGAGAAAGTCGAACATACAAGATGCCCAAGAACACTCTAAAGATCAACGATGTCTTTGGTGATCCTCCTAAGAAAGCTGTTGAAAACTTAGAAAAAGTCCAAATTAGGTCAGTCGAAGATGAAAGATGCTTCCTCATTGATTTGAACCTGCTATTTGAGGAGAAATTAGAGTTTACAAAAATGCTACTACAAAATGTTGGCACCTTCACTTGGACTCCGCATGAAATGTCAAGTATTTTCTTTGAAATTATAAGTCATAAGTTGAATGTCCACCCTATGGTTAAACCTATGGTCCAAGGGCGAGGAGATCCATGATGTAGCATGCTAAAGTGGTTATCGAAGAAGTCAATAGATTGCTTGAGGCTGAAGCCATCAGAGAAGTCTTATGACCTGAGTAGCTTGCTAATACAGTGGTCGTAAAATAGAAGAACGGGAAATGGAAGGTCTATGTCGACTACACTAATAAGGCATGCCCAAAGTATCCATTCCCACTGCTGAAGATTAGTTGGTTGGTGGATTCAACAGCATGTAGTTCGTAGATGTCCTTCTTGGATGCATACAGAGGATTCTACTAGATCCTTACGTATGGCTCTGATGAGGAGAAGACTTCATTCATCATCTCGAAGGAGATTTATTATTACCGGGTCATGCCATTTGGCTTAAAAAATACCGTTGCCATATACTAGAAGCTAGTGACGAAGATGTCCAAGCACGATGTCGGTAAGACCATGGAAGTTTATATCGATGGTATGGTAATGAAAAGCAAAGAGCCAGAGACCTATATTCAACATCTGCAGTATGTTTTCTTCACACGTAATTAATATAAGTTGAAGCTAAACACAGCCAAGTGTGCCTTCGATGTGAGTTTTGGAAAGATCTTAAGGCACTTGGTCACCAAATAAAGGATAAAGGCTGACCCTGACCAGATTCGAGCTATCCAAGCTGTAGTTCTTCCAAGAACAAAGAAAGAAGTCCAAAACCTTATAAGAATGGTGGCAGCACTTAATAGATTCATTAGTCAAGCATCAGATAAGTGCTAATCATTCTTTAAGTTGTTGGAAGAGGTAAATAAGATGGTATGGGGTGAACAGTTGATCAAGTACTGGAGAAGTTTAAATAATACTTGGTTATTGCCCCTATCTTATTTGTTCCCTAACCCAGGGTTTTTCTAACTTTATTGGGTGGTTTCTGAACAAGCTATCAGCGCTGTTGTGTTGAAAGAAGAAGAGGAAAACAGAATCCCATTTACTATACAAGAAAAACTTTACATGAGGCAGAGGCTAAAACCCCCCTCTAAAGAAGTTTAATCTTGCACTAGTGATGATATCGAGAAAGCTGGTCCATTATTTCCATGCCCATACCATCCAAGTGATGACAGATCAACCTCTGGGCTTGCTCCTGAAAAAAACAAATATTATAAGGAGAATTGCTAAGTGGGCAGCCTCGCTGGCAGTTTTTGACATAAGATTTGTGTTAAGAATAGCAATAAAAGCACAGGTCTTAACTGATTTTGTAGCAGAATTCACACCCTTGATCCTCGAGCAAAGATAAGAAATATGGCAATGAGAGACTAACTTAGAAGCTGAGGCAAGTATTGAAACAGTTGCATCATCATAGTAAATGATAGTAGATAGGTCTTCATCTAAAAGGGGTACCGGGGTAGGAGTGGTTCTGACAACCCCCGAGAGGATGACTACTGAGTATGCAATAAAGCTTGGCCTTCAAGCTGCCAGTAATGAAGTTGAGTATGAAACTCTTTTGGCTGGTCTTGATATTACTCGGCATCTCCTTGCCAGGAACCTGGTCATATTAACAGACTTTCAGCCAATAGTCGATTAGTTGAATAGGTGATATACTGCAATGATTTAGAGGATGGTCGAATATTTGTAACTTTCGAAGCAGAAATTGAAGGGGGTTTAATCTCCTTGAACTTGACGTGATTGGGAGAGAATCATAACACACATGCTGATGCTTTGGTGACATTAGTCGCTTCCCTAAAGATTAGGCTCATAGATACGGTCTTTCTCGAGGAATTAAAAAGTCTGAGTGTCTCTAACGTCGATGAGGTGGTTAAGTCTAGGTCAGTCCGTCTTGGTGGACTTAATCACTACTTATCTGAAAGATGGAATCCTCCCCGAGGATAAGGCAGAAGCAAGGAAACCCAGGATTAATGCTACAAGATTTTGCCTATCTCCTGACCACAAGCTATACAAAAAGTCATTCACAACTCCCTCTCTTATTTATGTCCACTCAGTTAAGGTATAAAACTTTCTTTATGAATTACATAAAGGATTCTTTGGAGCACATACTGGGGGTCGATCCCTGTCTCATAGAGCAATCACTCAAGGTTATTGGTGGCTAAAGTTTCGAAGAGATGCACAAGTTTACATCAGAAAAGTGTAAAAAATACTAAAAATTTGCTCCTATTCCCCATCAGCTTGCTTGGAAACCTAGTCTTCTCACCAGTTCATGTCCATTTGCACAATGGGGGCTTGATATAATTGGACATTTGCCTATATCCACTGGAAATAGAAATTAGATGATGGTTGGGACCGACTATTTCACCAAGTGGGTGGAGGCAAAACCACTGGCCCATTTCAAGGATGCGGATACCATTCGTTTTGTATGGAAAAAATCATTTCGATGTACTGCATTCCCAAGACACTTATTTCTGACCATGGAACACAGTTTGATAGTGTTCCATTTAAAGAATATTGCTCTAGGTATGGGATAAAGAATGCTTACTAAATAATTTTTTATCCCAAAGCAATGAACAAACTGAAGTTTCAAATAAGATCATCCTCAATGGAATCAAAAAGAAATTTGAGACGGCTAAAGGAAAATAGGTGGACAAGCTCCCAACAGTACTCCAGACATACAGAACTACCCTCATGAGGTTAACTCGTGAGTCCCTATTTTCTCGTGCTTATGTTATGGAAGTAGTGATCCCGTTGGAAGTTGGAATATCAACTATTTGTACGTAAGCTTTTGATCAAAGGGAAAATGATCAAGCAATAAAGCTACGTCTTTATCTCATTGACAAGAAAAAAGAGTTGGCAGCAATTAGATTAGTAAACTATCAGCAAGAGGCATGGAAAAACTGTAACAAGATAGTCAAGCTGAGGGAATTCATGGTCCGTGACTTTGTAATGAGGAAACTGACGAGAGCCAGAAAGGATCTGACGGAAGACAAGCTCGGGGCTAATTGGGAAGGACTATTCCGCGTCACAAAAGTACCTGGGAATAGAGCTTATGGACTAGCTGGCTCCGAAGAGGAGCCTGTTAAGAGGCCGTGGAATACAACTCATTTAAAGTTGTTTTACTTGTAAACACTCATTTATATTTCTATCGCAAGTAAATACCTCTTATAGGTGAGCAATATAGGAAAACAATTTCAGAGACATGCAGAAAATTCAAGGACTGCTTCACTGGGTTTTCCAATTGATGGTTCGAAAAAGGATTGTCTCACTGGGTTCTCCCAATGATGGTTCTAAAAAGGATTGCCTCACTAGGTTCTCCCATTGATGGTTCAAGAAAGGATCATCTCACTAGGTTCTCTAGTGATTGACCCAAAGAAAGAGAACAATACTTAGTACTCTAGTGGCTAACTATGATGAGAAAATCATATTACTAATGGTGTTATTTTGTAAAAGAAAAGCATTCTTAATTCATACAAAATGATTCACCTCCCATCACCACATTGATCATGGTCAGTAATACGTAATTTACAAGTTTATTCAAGTGCAGGGCACGATAATAACCCCCCATTACATTTTTCAATAAGATGGACGTTCTTATCACATAAGGACAAGCCATGATAAAATTGCTTAAACATGGGTTGCTTGATCAGTTAGTTGTCAGAAATTACGTTATCCTACAAAAGAAATATGCTTTCCTATTTATATGGGAAAGCCTACACATCCTCTACCATATTATCAATGGTTAGGAGTCTATTAAGGAAATTCTTTTTATTAATAGGTGAATTGTCAAAAACCGTTCAAGTGGTCATCACTTAAAATGATGGTCATTTCATCTAATTAGGTTATAACTGATTCGTTTACTTGGATTTAGTAAAGAAATAGCTAAAAGAATCAAGCAAAAAGGGGTAAATATCATATCCCAACAATGAGTTTTACTCTATAAAACTCAATATAATTATGCACTGAGTGGAAGTTGACAAGCTTCTCAAGTACAAAAATATCATTCAAAGCAAAGCACAAAAGCAAACCAAAATTGACAACTAAAGGGGTTCCAAATCAACTTTTATATCCAAAGGCTATCTCAACATTGAGCATTAAAATATACGTGATTAATTCTCCACTAACGTCGAGGAAATATTACACAAACAAAAGGTACATAAAGAAAAGTTAAGAAGATAAGCCAAAGATCTAGTTTTAGTTATTTTTTTTAGACTCCTCTTTCTCGAGCTTAGCTACAATGGATTTGGTAACTTCTGTGATAAGTTCAGTAGGGCTTTGAGCAACTATAACCTTGGGGTCCTTCCTTGATGCTGAAGCTGAAGGCAAAGGAATGCTCTCATCCTTATTTGTGCTCGGGACTCTAACTTTACCTTCTTCTAAGAGCTGTTTGTAAATTCCTCGACGGTTGGAGTGTGAGGATCTTGGTTAAAGCTAAATTTTGGAATTAAGAAGTCAGGAACAGGGAACGTGACATTTCTGTACATCTCAGAGGCAGAATCTACGTCTAATTTTTGTATAGTTGCTTCCAAGCCATCCAGAAAATACTCATTCTTTGCATATTCTATCTATTTCACAAAATCATTGAATTGTCTCCAAATCCTTTGCAGCTCTCGACTTGGAAGTCTTTAGCTCTTTCTTCTTTTGCAGTAGAGCTTTAAATTTGGCTCTTAGCTTGAGATTCAATTTCTCATTTTCTTCTCTTAGGTAGTTTGCTCTGCGTGAGACTCGTGCAACCCTTTCAATAATTTTTCTCGATTAGCTTTGGAGAAGGATAGTTCTATGTGTGCTTTAACGAGTTGGTTTGTTTTTTGCACCAACTTTTCATTCTTAAAGGCCAAGTGTTTTAATGCAACATTCATTTTTCGTTCACTAGCTTCTGACTTTTTCTTGGTGGCCTTGTTTTTTGAACTTGCAGCATCGTTTTGCTGCTCTGATTCTTTCTTCTCCTTCTTAAGGTCGTCGACTCTTTCTTTCAATGCCTTGATGTAAGCATCGTCTATCCCTACCTTTTCATGGAGACCTTTGTTCTTTGTGATGAGCTCTCTTGAATACATAGTTTACTACAATAAAATAAAAAGGCTAGTGAAAAGGTTCCACAATTATAAAGAGAAATGTGAGTGGAAGAGTTTGGGTCAGAAAGTCCTACTGTCATCATACTCTTCATTAGCATGGAGTAAAGGTCTTTCATCTTATTTTTCCTAGTTTTTTGGATGTCCCAAGGAGGAAAAATTTCTTTTAGATATTGCCCGGGGTGATTGAGAGTAGAATCTTGTATGGTGAAGGGGCGTCTAACAAGGAACTCTAGGCTAGGAATTAATATTTGGGGGATGAAAGAAGTAGAGTCTCGGAATGGGTTCTTTGGAATGACAGTCTCTAGGGGCACCTGCCTTGAGCTCCCTTCATCTCTTTACTAGGAAGGGGGAGAATGTATTTGAGACGTCCTCGGCGTGACACTTGATGAGCTCATGGGGACTCTAACAGGGACAGGAGGATTAAGAATCATCAAGTCCAAGTCTAGATCAAAATTCTGTTCTTCTTGGCCATAGGGTCATCCTCCCCAACTCGAGAGGACTTTTTGGAGGCCTCTGATGGCTCGTTTATGGTCACCTCCTTTTCTTTTTTGTTCTTCTCTATGTTATGTTCCTTAATCTGCCTCCCGAGCTAGGCCTTCTGTGCCTTCTCAGCCTTCTTCTCATCGGCCCCGTTTTTTGACAGCCTCAATTTTTCTCTGCTTATTGCCTTCTCTTCACCGCTTTCTTTATATCACACAATATGGTTGGTTCAAGGGCTTCGATTGGAGAGAGATTAATATTTTCAAAAATATATGTTTGAATCCAAATTACAAAAAATGTTCGTTCGACATTAAAATTTTAACCAAAAAAAAAAAACCACTAACTTTTTTAATTTACAAAATCTACTGATATAGATAATTTGAACAGAGAATTTGTTGGGTACACAAAGTTGAAAAGTAACTTTCTATACTACTGAATGGAATTGTAGCATTGCAGAATAAGGATTGGGATGAGAAGTACTGGCAATACTTTAAGAAGACATCTTTAAGCTACTGTTGGTATAAAATGCACGTGTCACACGTGGTAAGCTCCAAACCATAATGCTCCGACATAAAAGTGGTCGGCAATAATTTTCCTGAGCTGGTAAAGTGCCAGGGTTGGGTCCCACTATTCAAATGATTGCGTTTACTCCATCTTTACCGTAAGTACATTTTGATGGTAAATTTAGTTCATTTATTACTATCTGGTTATATCTGGTTAGCTACCAGCCCTACAAGTGACATATATATGGGACATTTGTATAGCCCCTAAAGGTCAAATCGCACAAATTTCTCTTACTTAGCTCACGCACATTTAATGGCATGCGATGGGTGTTTAATGATACATGATGAACATTTATTATAAAGGATATTGTCTCCATAGGATAATTTCCTGAATGGGAAGGTAATGATAACTTTCTGATTATTTGGGCATTTGTTTATTCCAACCAGCATACTATAAATAGGACACTTAACATCAAGTTTCAGGTACGTTCACTATTGTCCACGAAACACTGCTAATTTACTTTCGGATTCTCTCAAGCCATTCCTGACTTTACCATCGAAGGGATTGTGATTAAGGACCTTCCTCGGTTCTTTCTTCTGACTTTTTTCTTATTCGTATGCTTGAACCTCTTCCTTACAGTAGACGTGGTGAATACACTCGGCAGTATTGTTTATTACCGAATAGCTACAATGCTGGATTCACCAACTCAAAACCATTATCCACATAGGCATCAAAACCTTCCCAAGTAATAAAACAAAAAATTAACATTTCTTTCTTTAATATTGATCCCAGCTTGGGTTTTTGTGAGTATAAAATCTAATTAAACACATATAACTGTAGTAGTTTCCAAATAGGGGATTGATGAACTTTAGCAAACAACTCTGTAATACTAAGTATTCCCAATAGAATTTTTTGTCTCATGAAATTGGAAAAAGTATATTTAGAGTAGATAACAGTCCAAACAAATTTTTAATACAAAGAAGCCATAACATCTCTAATATCTTTACTATTTTGAACACCTTCTTTAATGGTTTACAGGTAACTTCTTTGTTGAACAATGTACACCCAAGTCGGTGGCACGAGGAGCAGGCCTCCATTGTTGATGGATAGAGCATTAGAGAAGCTGAAGAAGCCATGATATAACCATCAAATCTTGACCTTCAAGCTGTCTTTATTTAATGTGCTAAGCTAAGATTTATCTATTAGTTTCAAAGCTTAGTTATAAATAAAGTGAAGTGAGAGGTGTTGGATGTGGTAATGAGAAGAACTCAAGAAAGTCTAGAGAGAAAGCAAGAGCTCTAAAAAAGCGAAAATCTTATAACACGAGATTAAAAAAATCAATTAAAAATCTTGAGTGTTTGTGTACTTAATTATCCATTCTCCAACATTTCAATATAATCTAATGCTTTTTATTATTATTCATATTATCACCGAAGAAAACAAAAAATTAGCAAAGGCTTGATGATTAGCACATAATAATTACAATCAAAGCAAAAAAAATTTAGTAAAGGCTTGTGTTTTGTGTTGATTGCTGTTTCCACGAATTAATTCTAGGCATTAAGAGGCCTAAACAACATAAGAATGGAAGTAGAAGAGTCCCACATGAATGTGAGGCAAGAAAATAAATAAAAAGGCTCTAAAAGAAGAAAGAAATGAAGCATGGAAGGTGTGGTTCACACCTAGGTTCAAACAAGGGTGTATGCACACATAGGTTGGATCAAAAAAAAGTTTACAAATCTTAGAACTCAAATTTTTAGCTAAGTATGGAGCATGGTTCGAACTTAGGTCCGAAAACGCGTAGGTGCACACCTATGTTAGGACCACAGAGAGATAGCCATCATTGAAACTCAAGAAAAATGCCAAGTATGGAGTTTGGTACACACTTAGGTCCAAGTAGGGTATTGTGCGCTGCGAACTACAAAAGCATTGTACGACCAAGAATTTTAAGCAAGTATGGGGGACTTGGTCTGAAGCTATGTTTGAACAAAGTCGGGGTTAGACCCCCTGTCCGGACCACCCGATCCATTTGGACAACTTTTGTAATTCTAGTGTTATTCTTAAGGGCTTTTTGGTACTTTTGCACATGAAAATAGTTGTATTATGAATAGAGGGCAATTGTTGAGAGTTAAATAGCTAGCTACGTTCTTAGAGGTCAGAAAGTTAGAGTGTTAGAGTTAGTTAGAGAGTGTATTTATATTCTATAGAAAGATAGTTTTAAATCTTGTTTGGTAGGAGAGAAAATTATCTTTCTAATTTTTTTTTAATGTAGAATTGTCTTGTAGTTACTTCAATTTCAATGCATATTTGAAGTTCTTTCATTATGATCCTCGAGTAGTCTTCTTTCTTGTACGTAAATCAATGCGACTGGTGAATCTATATGGATTTTTAAGGTAACTTGTGCTTCAATGTTTAAATTCTTTAAGTATTACGATGACTGATGATTAATTTGTTTGGATCTTTTGAAATCATTAGTTGATATTAATGGATCAACACTTGATTGTATCTTCTATATATATTATATCTAAGTTGCTTAGTTAGAATTTTCCTGCACAATCTTAAGGATTTTGTATGTGAATTTCTACAG